>OY757906.1:29739828-29964660 GCA_963585895.1 Sepioteuthis lessoniana
TATTGGATATGATATCAAACAATCTGATGGAGCTATGGGGAATGCGGAATACTCCTTCATTGATATTGCTCCCAGGTCTGGTTTGGCCCAGAGTGAAGCCCATAGTAGGGTCCTCTCTAGTGGTCGAATTGATATTTAAAAATGAGTGCAAACAAATGACGTGCTAAACTGAATTGCTTGAAATAGAACTGTTTGACTATTTAACTGTGTGTAAACAAATGGCTGATGTTTAATTGAATTGTTGGTGATGCATAGCAATATTTGGAATTAAGACGATAGACACAAAACAGTAAATTTACTCAATATGGCCACCATTTTTTCAATTATTGTATCAACACGCATTTGAAATGATTGGCATGCCTTCAAACTAAATTCTTCAGACATTTAAGTCCATTCCTCCTCAATGGCAGTCTTAAGCGAACCAATATTTTGATAGGAAGTTGCATTTGTTCTGTTTTCTGAAACGCCCCATATATCGTAATCAAGGTCTAGGCTTGAATCTTGTTTAATTGCTGTCCACACAGTTTTATCGTGGACTTTCAATTCATAAGCGTGTTTTCTTATTAACATTGTCGGATTCTTCTTAATCGCCGTAGCCATGGCATTCAAAAAGCCTTCTTTTCGCTTTTTTGTTCAATCCTCCACTTCCCTTTTCCTTAAAAAGCTCTTTTTTTTTTTAAAAAAAAAGGGTCTTTTCTTTGTATACAGTAGACAAAGAAACTTTGGTTTGGTTTTGGCGTTTGGCAAACTATAAATTCTTTGTCGTTTCTTTTCTTGCTAACTCATATTGGGATGAATTTTGAATAAAAAAAAAAAAGTACTTGAATAATAGAGCTAATCATTAAGATTTACACTTATCACGTTTTCCCCCTAAAAATTGGACTAATCAGACCATAAAAAAGCGTTTGAAAAATTATTACGACATTTTACTTCCACACCCTGTACATCGGAACAGTAAAGCCCACAATACGGCTTGGCTTAGGTGATATGTTTACATTTGAAAATCTCAGAGGATTTTGCGTATCCCATTTTCCAGGACGGACGCTGCATTGTGCATATACCATTTGTTCGTATGGTCAAATTAAAATTTCTTGCACAATTACTAACGGATAACCTTACCCACCCAGTCGTTTCTTGTCTTGTCTTCTTTCTGAGCTAATTTGCTGCATTCACTTATTATATGATTGATCGTTTCGAAACATAACATACATTTGCTGTTTTGCTGCGTCTTATCTATTCTTGCTTTGATATAATTGGTTCTTATGGCATTGATTTAGGCTGCTATCAGGAGAGATTCAGTTTCTCTCGTAAGGTTTCGCTTTCTTAGTCCCGTCCATATTTTCTCTTGTGAGATGTTACTTATTAGTCATTTAAAATGTCCGATTTTTGTTTTCTGGTTATTATCGTTCCATTGATCCTCGTGTTGTTAGCATTGTTTCTGGTGGGTGTAATCAGTCTTTTTCGGCGCATTTGTAAGAAGTCTTCAAGTCGTTGAAAAATGCTTGAGTATTTCGTCTCATGTCTTTTTCTGTCATACAATGATAATCTAAACAAATACCTCCCCCCTCTTTTGAGCGTGGTTTAGAATATGCTGACAGTATGAAAAAAAGTTGTCCTAGGTATATCATTAAACTGCATCGGATTGTGGGGCTCTAACTCTTGAGATCTTGGAAGTGTGGAGTACAGCTTCAGTACCATTACACCCTGGTCCACTCTGCTCGGAGTGATAATACCTGTTAGCGTCAAACGTATTGATCAAATGGAGCTGTTAGAAAATTATTCGCATAGGATAGAAATACTTTATATATAATTACAAATTATTTGTATTTAGAATAGTCACTTGGAGTTATAATTGTTTACTAAAGATTATAATTATTTACTCCATGTAATGGAGTGGTGTAATGGTTATCGTCGCAGGATATGGACACGGCGACACGAGTTCAAATCCTGAAACTGACTGATTGCATTTCACGTAGCACTAATACCCTTGGGAAATGTATGAATCCAAATATTCTCCCTCCAGCTATGGGTAAATAGTAGGGCAGAATAGGTTCTTCAGCCTTGGTGAGGCAACTAGTCTAGGAGAAGGAAAACTCTGAATTCAAACCTGTTAAACTCCGCTTAAAAAATTGACCTTGTGTCATATCCTGCCCGAGCGGAGGGGTTGGTAAATATGATAATTATTTACTCCATGAGAGTTTTTTTTCCATCAGCGTTAGCTGAGGGTCTTTTACTGGAGTTTGAGTGACAGCAAGTCTCCTCAAGTCTCCAAGACTCTTCTCAGTATTCTGGCTGTTCTCAATAATGTAGCCGTTTGGATGGTCTCCACTAGTTCTCTTATTTTCAAGTCTTCCAGTTCCTCTAATAATCCTTCGGTAACTGTACCAAGAGCACCAATTACAATTGGTATAAACGCCACTTTCATGTTCCAGTTTCTTCAATTCCCTAGCAAGGTCGAGGTACTTATTCTTCTATTCATTTTCTTTTAATTTTACACTGTTGTCAGCCTGGACAGCAAAGTCCACAATTTTGCACGTTCTCTTTTTTTGGTTGATTATTATAAGGTCTGGTCTTCTGGCCGAGATAAGGCGATCCGTTTGTATGCCAAAATCCGATAGGACAGATACTGGGTTGTGCATATAACATTTGTTAGCATGGTCAAATTTCAATTTCTTGCACAATCCCCAACAGGTAACCTTGCCCAACCAGTCGTGCCTAGTCATATACTCTTCCAGTGCTAATTTGCTGCACTTACTTATTATGTGATTGATCGTTTCGTCTTTATCACCACATAACCTATATCAGCTGCTTTGTTGCGTCTTATCTATTCTCGCTTTGATATGATTGGTCCTTATGGCGTTGTTTTGTGCTGCTATTTGAAGAAATTCAGTTTCATTCTTAAAGTTTCCCTTTCTTAGCCACGTCCACGTTTTTTCATGTGTAATGTCGCTTGTTAGTCATTTAAACGCCCAAAGAGTTGTTTTTTCCCCATTTTTGTTTTCTATTTATTTTCGTTCTGTTGATCCCCGTGTTAGTATTTTTTTCTGGTAGCTGTAATCAGTCTTCCTCCGTAGTTTTCAACTTAGACTTCGAGTCGTTATATCGATGTATCAAAGCTGTCTTCAATGCTGGCAAGTCGTCTTCCTCCTTTTCTTGACACATATAGTCTGTCAACGTCATCTCTGGGATGTTAGGCTTTATGCGTGGTGTTATTATTTACTCAAACAATATAACTGTCTGCAAACAAATGACTATTATTAGGATAGAAATAATTACTTGAAACCAAATAATGGGGGTGTCCTCGTAGTGAAATGGTTAAAGCGACGGACTACGGAATCGTTGAGAGCGAGTTCGTACTCCTGTCGCGCTATTACGTTCACTTTCGGGCAAATACCCTTGGGAACGGTATGAACCCCCTTATCCTTCCAGCTATGGGTTAAATAGTACCACTACTGTTCTTCTTGGAGAATGGCTTTGACATTAAATAACCTACAAAGGTTGATATGCCATTAAACAAAGAAACCAACCAACCAACCAAACCAAATAATCATTAGTATTAGATATGAATACTTGAAACCCTGTGTCTGTTTGCAAACTATTTGTATTTGATAGGAATACTTGATATTGTATAACTGTGTGCAAAAAAAAAAAAGAAATCTCTTTAACAACAACAACACAAAAATGTAGATATAAACGCGGTTCCCCGACTTTAAGGCAGAGAATAACTCTAGAAACGTTGACATGCCATCAAACTCAATCGATCTATCGATCAATCTCAACTAATGTGTCCTTTCTACATTCCAAGTGCAAACATTGCAGTAATATCAAGCATAATGAAACTGTATAGTCCGAGGCGTGATCAGGGTTTTCTGGGAACGATGAAAGACTTTTAAATTAAAGAGACTTGCCACTTTGTTTAATGACATTTATATATCCAAAAGGCTTACGATAAACGTTTTTCTTACGTTGAACCTCCACTACATGGGTGTGTGTTTAAGTCAAGGTTTGGTTTGGTTTCTTTGTTTAATGGCATATCAACTCTTTTTAGGTTATTTAATGCCAAAGCCATTCCCCTAGAAGAACAGTAGTGGTACTATTTAACCCATAGCTGGGAGGATAAGGGGGTTCATACCTTTCCCAAGGGTATTTGCCCGAAAGTGAACGTAATAGCGCGACTGGAGTACGAACTCGCGTACTACGATTCCGCAGTCCATCGCTTTAACCATTACACCACGATGACACCCCCCCTGTTTAAGTCAACTCTATACTTGATTTGTGATAAATCGCATAGCTACATCGCCATTTTATTGTTGCATCTCATTTTTAAGTGCAACAGCAGAAAGGAGACTATAGAAATATGTCAGATATTATTTTGTTTTATTTTCATCGTTGTTGCCATTATAGACTGAAGGAGAGAGGTAGAAGATTAGATAACATCTGTCTCTTTGTTTTACATGTCTAGTTTTTAATATTCAGGCTTTCATAACTAGACACGTTTTTATAGATGTTATCACCGATCAAACTGAGTCTGTTTAATAAAGAATCGGGTTGAGTTAAAGAAAGAAAGAAAAAAAAAAAACAGAATATATATTAAGCTGAATCTACACATTATTTACAAGAAGAAATTTTCTTTATCTAATAATCTAAGAATAATTCATTAGATGTCTTTTTGTTCGTTTATTGTCACATAACATAAGAATGGTTAATGCCCTGTTCGCAGGGTTTAGAATTCCCTAGAGAGGATCAGGACCACTAAAAGGGGTGTCCTAGGTCTGACACTCAACTGCATCTGGTGGCGAGGCTCCAATTCTGGAGAACTGGGGCCTGTAGAGTATCCTTTCATTAGAATTACTTCCAGGTCTACTCTGATACAGAGTGGTAGTACCTGTTTATATTTCATTCATCGGTCAAATCGATAATTTAAAAATATTCGGATTCGACTGAACCGTGTCCAAAAAAAAAAAATAAATAAAACAAAAACAAAACTTTTAAGAAACAACAACAGAAAAAACGGAAATATGAACGTACAATGAACGCGATTCCTAAATCTCTTGATATAAAAAAAGCCTAGACGGGTTGACATGCCGTTAAAATCAATTAATTATTCAGTAGATCAAAGACGGTTTTAATCATGGCCATCAAATTTTCTGTGGTTACTAATGGAACCACAAAACTTATTTTCGTATTTTGTTTTGGAAAATTCCAAAAATCTTTTTTTAAGCGATGTGTCTGTTTGACAGTATAAATATGATGCTAGACTTGTTCCGTAGATTGCATCCGTCAGAATCTTTATCCTTTATATAGAATTAATTAAACAGACATCTAGCTCAAAATTTCCAAGCTAGTAGTAGAACGTTTATCATCGTAGGAAGTTGACTCGATTTCAAATCCTTAGCGAGGTTGTTTTCATTTTACATAGCGTTCGTATTCTTAGCGAGTAAGATTCTACTGCATTGTTTGGTTTACAGTTGTTTCTTTGTCTTTCTTTGGGTTGGTTTGCTTGGCTTTTATGGTATATCAACCTTTCTTGGTTATTCAATGCCAAATCCTGTTCAAATATATATATATATATATATATATATATATATATATATGATTTGTAAACACATTTTCGTGATAACATTTTTAAAGGAGCCTGAGCTTATTTTTTTCTCTCAGTTAAATGGTTTGGTTCGGTTTTATGGCATATCAACCATGGTTGGTTATTTAATGCCAAATCTTGTTTTTAGATATATATGAAATATATGATTTGTAAGTACATTTTGTAGATACACACAGTTAAATGATCAGACAGTTATATTTTGAACAATTCAGTTTAGCATAAGTCAACAAAGTTAAATGTTTCCAAGCATTGTTTTTACCAACTATTCAATTAAACATTAGTCATTTGTTTTCACACATTTAAATGATAAAAGGCTTTTATTTATAACAATTGAAGTTAGCATAAATCATTTGCATACTGTTTAAATGTCAAATAGTTCTATTTGACCCATAGATAAGACCCTATCAGGTGCTACCACGTATGGCCAGAGTGGACCTGAGAGTGATGGACAGGAATGGGTACTACCCATTACCCAAAGTCCCTGCATTACTGGAACTTCATTATCAGATTGTTTAGTGTCACAAATAGGACACTCGTTGGGGGAGTCTTATCTCACTGTATGCAACAGCCCTAGACTACTGAACTGATGGTTGATACTTAAGTGAATCGAATGTTTTGCAATATTTTAGTACGATCTATATTTACCAACCCCTCCGCTCGGGCAGGATATAACACATGGTCAATTTTTAAGCGGAGTTCAATAGGTTTGAATTCGGAGTTTTCCTTCTCCTAGACTAGTTGCTTCACCAAGGCTGAAGAACCTAGTCTGCCCTACTATTTACCCATAGCTGGAGGGAGAAGAATTGGATTCATACTTTTCCCAAGGGTATTAGTGCTATGTGAAATGCAATCAGTCTCGTCCAGGATTTGAACTCGTGTCGCTATGTCCATTTCCTACGACGATAACCATAATACCACATTCATCTCCATAACCATTACATACTATAAAGTTTTATTTAGCCCTCTGAATATTTTTGCTGAGGTCATGAAAAAGACGAACAACGCTATACTATGAGATGCCGAGCTCGACTAACACTTTCCGAGTGCTTCTCGATGGATTTGTCTCTATGGCTTGGAGCATGGCGTCGGAAAAAAATGGTTTTAGGCCTACTTGAACTTGCCTGATTATCGGGGTTCGTGTAATTTCATGAACCAGTGAAATTTCTTGTACCGTCTGGATCAAATATGACCAGGTGCACACAAAAACTGTTTTGGTTGCTTTTCGCGGTGATATGGCCTCGTTAGAACCTGTAAAGCTCCGGCGTTACAGGAGTCTCACCATCAGATTGTTTAACGTCATATCGAGGATACTCGTTGAGGGAGTCTTTCTCCTCTGCAGAGATGTAGTCACTGTATTCTGCAGCCCCTGCCGACTAGGCCAAAGAACAATCGTTAGGGAAGTCTTACCGCTCTGCAGAGATGCAGTCGCTGTATTCTGCCACTCCAGCCGACTGAGCTAAAGGACAATCGTTTGGAGAGTCTTACCTCTCCGCAGAGATGCAGTCGGTGTATTCTACAGCTCCAACCAACTGGGCCACAGGACACTCGTTAGAGGAGTCTTACCTCTCGGTAGAGATGCAGTCTGTGTATTCTACTGCCCCTGCCGACTGGTCTATTGTCTTTCTTTCTTACTTTTTATTTACCTCTACTTGATAGTATCTGCTTCTAATATTCCCAAGTATTTGAGACTTTCTTTTTGTCCAAACGTTCAGAAGCTTTACTAATTGGGTAGTTATGTTTTTTTTCTCTTGTTTCCATTTTTCCTATATTCATAACAGGCATTTATCAAGACCAAATCCCATCGTTATATTTTGAATGAACATTCTAACAGTTTGTTTGGTTTGGTTTGGTTTCTTTGTTTAATGGCATGTCAACCTTTGTAGATTATTTAATGCCAAAGCTATTCTCATAGAAAAACTGTAGTGGTGCTATTCAACCCATAGCTAGGAGGATAAGAGGGTTCATACCTTTCCCAAAGTTATTTGCCCGAAAGTGAACGTAATAGCGCGACTGGAGTACGAACTTGCTTACTACGATTCCGCTGTTCATCGTTTTAACCATTACACTATGAGGACACCCCCACCTAACCGCTTGTATTTAGGTTTCTAATTCCTTTTGATTTAGCAAAAATTACTTATATCAGCCAAGTACGAGAGATAGTTTACTTCTTCTTCTTATTGATTATAAGTTTTGTCTTTTCATCTTGTTCTAATAGTCTTAGGTTGTCAGAAACTCTTTGATTAATCGTTGTTAATTATTATTTCACTTGCATTTCTGTTTTTTTTTTTTTGTCCCTGTTAGATCTTTTCGTAATATTAAGTTGTTTAATATTTCTAGGTGAATGATAATCAATTATATTTCTTCGTGCGAGTATAGAACACCAGTTTTAACAGGCGGGTTTTCACTGGGGTCTAAGTGACAACAAGTCTCCTCAGGTCTCCATGACTCTTCTGAATATTATAGATGATCTCAACAGTGCTGTGAACTGGATGATCTCAATTCTTCCACTGATATCCAGTTTTCCCAGTCTCTTTTCCATACCACTGAGGTCTGTTTCAATTGCTCCAACTATGATAGGTAAACCATCACGTTCATGTTTCACGGTTTTTCAGCTCTCAAGCAAGATCCAAGTATTTGATCATCTTTTCGTTTTTCTTTTTTATTTTTACTCTCTGGGATCCACTGGAATAGCAAACTAAACAAGTTGACAACTTAGTCTTGTTAATTAACTCAAGCTCAGGTGTATTTTCCATATTTGTGAGACCATATCATAGGCCTTTTTCAATCTGTCTATGCCATGGCTACATTATCTGGCTTATTTTCTCCTCCTTAAGGATGTGCTGGTCTACATAAATTAGGCCATCTGTTCATCTGCTGTTGAGATAAGCCACTGTGGGTGGATGGGATTTTTTAGACACTAGACTTCACGTATTGTGACCTGGTGTCTCTATTGAGTGTTGTCTTGAGTGTTGTTCTTTCTATTTTATCGTAAATCTTTATAACGTCTGTAGTCAAATAATTATAAGCCAATAGTTCCCACAAGAACGTTAGCATAACCATCACTTTGTATCCCCTGGCTTTTGGTTTCTCACAGAGCGTCATAGTATCAAATCTTCTACAGTATAACGAAGCATACTTACCTTGATAGATGGATAATTTGAATAAATGGTTAATTGGTTGGTTGGGTTTTTATGGCATATCAACCTTTGTAGGTTATTTAACGCAAATCTATTTTTATACAAATAATATGTTCTATTTCAAACAATTCAGTTTAGCATGAGTTCATAGTTTAATTGTCTAAAATATTTCTATTTCAAGCAATTCAGTTTATTCAAACAGTTTTAATTCAGCTAATTCAGTTTAGTATAAGTATGGATTTTTTTTACACAGTTAAATGTCAAAACAGTTCTATATCAATCAATTCAGTTTAGCGTAAGTACAGTTTCAATGTCAAAAACAGTTTCATTTCAAACAATTCCGTTTAGCATAAAAACGCAGTATAAATGTAAGTACACAGTTTAATTGTCAAAAAACATTTCTATTTCAAGCTATTAAGTTTAGTCAAACAATTCAGTTCAGCATAAGTAAGCAGTTTAGTTCTATTTAACCCATAGATAAGGCCCTATCAAGTTCTACCACTCAGGGCCAGAGTGGATCTGGGAGAAATGGCAATGAAGGGGTGCTCTGCATTCCCCAAAGCCCCAGCATCACCGGAACATCACCATCAGATTAACTGTCATATCTAGGACACTCATTTGGTGGGGAGTTTACCCCTCTGCAGAGGTGCAGTCGGTGTATTCTAAAGCCACAGCCAACTGGGCGAAATTAGGATGTAGGGATTGGAACAGATAGGTAGATACAGATAGGAACATAGTGATATCCTTCTCATCAACATCATCATCATCATCATCTAGTCGAACTGATAGAACGGATGCTATTTGATTCACTATCGCCATGATTCGATTTTGACTGGTCCTCTAGACAGCATCCAGTATCCGCACAGTCCTGATATATATAAGTCTTTGCTGGTCGGCCAAAAATAGTGTGTCCATGTGAAGGAATCAGTAGGAGAACTTTGTCTATAAATTCGTTCCTGCTTCTCCAGTAGTATCTAACAGGAGAATCTAACGTTATCTAACGTTAATTCGGCATCGCATATACGTGGCATGAACCAGTCACCCAGTGGTAGAGTTTCTGCTTCTGCATACTGTGGTTTTTGGTTCGATCTCCAGTGGTGGAGATCACGGTGTGCAGTGTTGAGGAGACCTAATAAGGTCGAAACAGCTGTTCAGTGCTCCGTATGTCACGTGTAGGTGTGTGACGGATTTTCTTGTCATGGTAATTTTTAACTTAATATATAAAGAGAGAGAGAGGGAAAGCGAGAGAGAGAGAGAGAGAGAGAAAGAGAGAGATAGAGATAGAAGAAGACTCATGGTATAATGGCTAAAGTGCTGAACCGCGTTTTGAGTTTGAACTCCAGTCGCAGATTTACGTTCACTGTCGGACCAATATCCTTTGGAAAGGTACGAATCCTTCTATACTCTCAGCTATGGGTTAAAACGTACCACTACTGTGGTTTAGTAATGAATAACCCTCAAAGGTTGATATGCCATTAAACAAATAAATCAATATATATATATATATAGAGAGAGAGAGAGAAAAGTACACTGTAAATTGGACATAAGAAATAAACTGTTGACAAGTCTCAGACAAGCATCCGTCTTCGTATTTAGGTGTAAATAAAAAGCAATATTTTTAGATGGAGGCGCTCGTAGAGTAATGATTATCGTCGGAGAAAATAGACACAGCGACTTGAGTTCAAAGTGCTAATCCTCCCTCCATCTATAGGTAAATAGTAGGGCAGACAGGCCCTTTTATCCTTGATATGGCAACCTATCTTGGAGAAGGAAAACTCTTAATTTAAACCTATTAATCACCGTTTAAATAAAATGATCTTGTATCGCATCCCACTCGTGCAAAGGGGATATATATATATATATATATATATATATATATATATGTGTGTGTGTGTGTGTGTGTGTTTGTGTTTACATTTGGTTTTAAGTAAATGCCTACTATACTCATGCTGGGTGTCTCCAGATCCGTATTTTTTTCCTATTGTCAGAATCAACAAGAAACTGATGAACGAAGAGCTAGATAGCTGCAATATAAGAAAACCGAAATTAAAATGAGAATCAATATTAATAAATAAATTCAACGTTTATAATTTTTGACGTTTTTTATTTATTTATTTCGTCTCTGAAGAGGCAACTACTCGAGCAGTCTGACAAGAGAGAGAGAGAGAGAGAGTGAGAGAGAGAGAGAGAGAGAGAGAGTGAGCGATAAATCTTATAAAGAGTAAGCAGACTTTTATTGCTTGGATTTTTATCTCTTTCCTAACTTCATGGGTAGCAAAGGTCACCTTGCAAACAATACTTAATATATAATCTCTTATTCTTGTCCAGTCCTTTTCCGTGTTCTGTTATCTTCTTGGAGTTCTTATATGACTTTAACGAGCGGGGCAGGTGTAAATTGCCAGATATAAGAATTGTAGCTAGACTAAACGTCTGAGACTGCGTTCTTATTAAAAAAAAGAAAGAAAACAAAACAAAACAAACCAAATGACAAACGTACTTTCGAAATGAACTCAAAGAATCACACACACACACACACACACACACACACACACACACACACACAGATGATATATATATATATATATATATATATATATATATATATATATATATATATACATGGTTTTTAAGATATTATGCTGCCGTCTTTAAGCAACTCGTACTTAAACTACTTAAATTTCTTAGTAGCCCTGAAAACGATCGTTGTAGACAATCTAATCCGCATAGATAGCTTTCAAAGTATTTTTTTGGTGACTAAAATGTCTTAAGCGATGTGCTATTATGGACCCCTTCACATGGACGAACAAAGGTAGGACAACCAACCAGAACATAAATACAACAGCTCTGTGCTGATAAAGGATGTAGCCTGGAAGACCTCCCGGGAGCGATGGACGATAGTGACGGGTAGCGAGTGAGGGACAGGGAGATCAGTGCTAACAGCGCGACATGATGATGATGATGATGATGTTAACCCATCAAGACTTATTTTATGACTAGGTGTTAGGGAATTGCGTTCATTGGACGTTCGTAATTACATTTTTTGTCTAGCTGTTTCTTAAGAATTTCTTTTTTTTTTGTGCACACGGTCCCATCGAATATAGATAAATTTAGACAGATCTGTCTGACTCATAGAAGGGACCCTACAAGGTTCTACTCTCTTCCCAGATCTCCTGAACTCCCGACCTCATCATCAGATACAGTTTAGTGTCATATAGGACACTCCTTTTTTTGGTGGGGATAAAGTAATGGGAGTGGGTTCTTAACTATCTGCAGTCAGCGTAATCTAAGCCCGACCGACAGAGCTGAATATATTTAAGATACACACAAACACTCATACACTCGCACATCCTCTGTCTCTGTCTCTGTCTCTCTCTCTTATTCTTTCTCTCTCTCTGTTTTCTCTGTCGATCTCTCTCCCAATATATATATATATATGTATATATATCCCGGTCCATTGGCCTAGTGGGTATTGTGTTCGCCAATGGTCCAGGACACTGGGGTTCAATCTCTGGTCGAGTTATACCAAAGACTCAAAAATAGTACATGATACTTAACACTCAGCATTATAAACACGTATCAAGGGTAAAATGGAGCAATCTAGGGAAAGGAGTAGAGTTCCCTTACACCTCGGTGTAGTAGCTATTGAAAAGGGAGTCTCCGGATCGCCCTAGACTAAGGTCACCAACTTTACTTATTTTATATATATATATGTGTGTGTGTGTGTGTATGTATTTACCAACCACACTACAAGAGTAGGATGAGACACAAGGTCAGTTTTTAAGCAGTGTTTAACAGTTCTGAATACAGTTTTCCTTCTCCTAATTCAAGATCTAAACTAAAGTCTGCCCTACTACTAACTCTGAACTGGAGGGAAATAGTTGGATTCATACCTTTCCCAGGAGTATTAGCGCTATGTGAAATTGCAAAAAACTTAATCTCAGGTCGCCAAGTTCATTTCCTCTGACAATATCCATTACACCAAATATATATATATATATATATATATATATATATATACGTTCGTGTGTGTTTGTTAATACGCATTATCGAGATCTTTGACAGTGAACAAATATGGCTGGTCATTCAATATTCTGTATGTTCACTATCATAAATTTATTAATCAAACGCAATATTGACTTATTGGGAAGTATACTCAGAAAGAAACTTTAGTTTTACATTTCACACATTTATAAAATTCATACACTAGATACATTCGTTCTTTTAAAACAAAATCACGGAGCTCGAGCGAGACTCGTGCATGATGTAGTTATTTCAACTGTTGTACTGTGGTATGTGAGTACAGTGTTGTTGCCTCTCTGATTAATATCGTAGCATAAAAGTTTCTGAAACGTCCAAGCAGTCCGGTCCAATGCTGATTAAGTATCCTCTTGAAAGCTCACAGTGAACATGCATCCACCATTAAAGCTTGATAAACACTTGAAACAGTCACCCACTTGTTCAAGTGTTTACCACGAGACATATAAAGGAAGTACTGCAAACGCTTGTGTTGCATCTGATATTCTTCAGTTTGAATAACTGACCTCGACAGATGTTGCAAAAGTGTAGGCAATAGTGAAAATAAAGTGAACGATTAAATTGGATTATTTCAGAAATAATGTCAAGAAAAAGATTCAGACGGCATTTTGGGTTACAATCAGATAAATTACTTCACAAAATTCGACCTGTATAGATTGAGCAGAGCCATTAATAATTTCGCCCTTTAAAAAGCAAGTTGTAACTACATATTTCAAACTTCTAATGTTTTAAACGCAACCAGAAATTACCTAATTACAAGGCACCTTCATCGGTCATTCTTTTTTCAGTAGGAAAAGATTGTGCATCATAATTTAATCGATGATCTCACGCACCTTAAATGGACGAACTGATAGTGCATATTTGACATGTAATATTGTGGGAGTTTAAGAATAAAGATAACGTAACAAAAACCGCTAATAAAATTTGTAGTTTTTACGCTCAAGGTGTCATTACTGACCGCCAAATCCAAAACTGGTCTTTAAAGTTTCGTTCTGGTAATACCTCAGTAAGAGACGAACTCGGACTCGGATGCTCATCAAACCTCGACTAAGATACTTTGAGAGAATTGGTTGTATGTAATCCTTGCAAAAGTGCTCGAGAATTAACACTTGACCGCAACACATCTCATCCCACAGTCTTTCACCATTTGAAAAAGACTGGTAAAGTGAGCAAGCTGAGAGTTTGTGTCCCTCATACTCTTAGTGAGTCCCTTCACATGGACGAGCAAAGGCAGGATGACCAGCTCGAACTTATATTCAACTCCGAAAATCAGACGAAGTGTGTTTTCCTTAAACGTTAAAACTCACCCCTATTGGCCATTAGAATTTTTGTCGTTATATGCAAGAAGGTCAAGGTTGTTTGGCAGTTTTACGTTGTATCGTAAAAAAGAAACTGATCTATTTGTTTACCAAGAAGTTTCTATTATTATTTTGATAATTGTTTTAGTAATACAACAGCTCAGTGCCGACACAAAATATAACCTTTGAAGACCTCCTGGGAGCGATGGACGATAGAGACTGGTGACGAGCGAGAGTCAGGGAGATCCGTGCTGGAACGCGACATGATGATGATGATGATATATATTTATTGCGATAAGTAACTCGATTCTCAAAAATATCATTACTTGTGACCAAAATGGGTCTTTTATGACAATATTCCACGCAAGAAATAGTGGATTGAAAGCCTACCCCAGAGTTGGAGATTAATGGAAGAAAATTTATGCTGTGTGTGTATGGTGGGATCATCGTAGAATTATTCATTTTGAGTTTTCAAACCGCAATTGGACTCTCAATGCAGACTTATAATCTTAACAGCTGTAACATGCGCATGAAAATCTTCTTAGAAAACAATCTGCACTCGTCAGTAGGGAAACATCGAGATTCTTTACGGCCAAATTTGTAACATATTGACCTTCGACCTAGCCATCAATCAAGGAACAGGTGCATCCGGTCGAAGATAGGGTATAACCTTGACTGTGGACGGGTTGAATTGGGTGCAGATGCGACGCTCAGGGGAAGCAGGTGGACGTAAAACAATTATATAACCCGGTGCGACAGGAAGTTCAGTTAGTTGGAAATAAGATGCTGTAGAGAGAACCAGCACCCAGCAGAGGGCTATGGACCCTCGGGATCCCCGATTGAGCTGCCCAGCAGAACGAGAAAGAAGTGCTGCAAAAGACAAAGGAACTGGGGGTCAATATGTTACAATTTGTTCAGTCTCCAACTCACCTCTCACACATAACCCTTTCGCAACCCTTTCGAATAAAGTGTGAGAGGTATATTTTTCTAAAGAAGTGTGTTCGTTCGTCATTATTGTTGATTTTGTTTCCGCATGTTTATGTGTATAGTTGTATATGTATTATGCGGCTATGCAACATATTTAGTATGAATCGTGAAGGAAAACTATTGGATTCTGACTCGTTAGTTCTACCCCATCCAAGATATTCACCTGACCTAGCACAAAGGGAGTTCTATTTGTTTTGTTCTTTTCAAAATGCAATGAATGACAAAAAAATGTTCTCAAAAGGATCAAATGTAAACGTTTGCAGAAAACTATTCGTTGAAATTAATTCATTGTTAGATTATTCATAAATCATATTTTTCTAAAACGAAAATTATTTCAGATAAATATTGTATTAATCTTGCATACGTTTTGTGCAAATATTTTTTTTTACCAATGCTGATGTGAGAAGATTGTAAAAAGAGAAGATGCCCGAGAAGGCACAACTAACAAACAATCATAATAATGCTGACATAACTCACAGATATACTCGTATGTTTCGACCATATGTCCTTCATTCTTGATGTATTTAATCTCACTAATCTTTATTTATTGGTGTAATACTTTACAATTAGTCTGGCACAAGGACACCGAAGCGATAAGCGTACTCACAGATATCGGTCAACAAATCTAGTTTGCCAACCAATAACCAACCTTCTTTCATATGAGTATACGAGGATCATTAAATAAGTTTCCAGACTTTTTTCGTATGGGCACTTTTATTGATAGTACACACATGAAACTCTAGTCCCCTTCGAAGGAATCTCCTCCGGCTGCAATGCACTTGTTGTACCGTTCCATCAACTTCTGGAACGCCCCATCGAAGTCCTCTTGTGTGAGCGTGTCAATGACCTTCCTCACAGCCTCTTTCATCTCCTCAATTGTCTCATAACGACAGCCTCTGAGCTTAGGGATTACCAAAAGTCACACGGAGCAAGGTCTGGACTATTGAGAGGCTGGGGAACTGTCTTGATGCCCATCTTGGTCAAATAGTCTGTGACAAGGATGGAGTTGAGGACTGGTGCATTGTCCTGGTGGAAATGCCACTGACCCTATTTCAAGAGTGCTGGCCTCTTTCGACGGAATCTCTTCCTGAACTCCCTTAAAACCTCAACATAGTAACCCTAACCCTAACCCTTTGGCTAATCAACTCTGGTGTATTGACTTCCTTACTCCTCCCACACCTCTCAACATCCCTCACAGACTCCTTGCCTTCTTTGTATCTCTTATGCCACTCAAAAACTGATGCTTGATTCATGCAAGAAGGTCGAAAAGCAGTATGAAGCATTTCATATGTTTCTGTGGCATTATTTCCAAAGTTTAAAACAGAATTTTATTGCATATCGTTCTTCTGAAGTGTCCTCATGTCAAGATTGCATTTTTGAAATTGACCAGCTGTGACAATCGGCTTTAGTTGGGTGTATTCCAATTGCTGCTGTAGCTAATCTTTTGAAGGTAAAATCATAAAAGTTGGTCAGTCATCTCATAACACGTATAGCAATAACATACTGAATTTTCAAGAGTCTATGACAATTTTAAATTCCTGTACAAAAAATGTCTGGAAGCCTATTGAATGCACCACGTATATTTACCTAAATCCTCCACCACGAGCAAGTTTTGGCACAAAGTCAAGTTTTAATCGTTGTACTACAGGTATGAATTCAGGAATTTCCTTCTCTTAGGCTGTCCTACTATTTATCTTTTGTTGGTAGGAGAAGGGCATTAGCGCGAAAGGAAATTCACACAACCTCGTTCTGTATTTGAACTGTGTCACAAAAAAACAAAAACTATTCTTTCCGCTTTAAATAAATTTCTATGTTGCCTGTTATTTAACACGACAAAAGTAGTGATCTTTACTAAATGCCGATAACACGACTATCACTGATTAAAATATAAAAGAAAACCTTTTTAAAAATAATATTTAAAATGAATAATAAAGCATAGTTAAAAATATTTAATCTTATTTTTCGTAATAATCTGTGGCATAGTCAGCTGGAACTCTAAGGAGTAAGACCCCTCGCTAACGAGTGTCCTGGGTATGACACTAAACAATCTGATGGTGAGGTTCCAGTGAAGCTGAAGTTTTGGGGAATGTGGAGTACCCCTTTATTGCTATCACTCCCATGGCCCCTCTGACCCAGAGTGGTAGCATCTGATAGAATTCTATCTATGGGTCAAATAGAACTAAACTGTACACTTGTGCTAAACTTAGTTGTTTGAAGTGGAACAGTATTTGACATCTAACTGAATTTAAACAAAAACTATGCTTATATTAAACTGAATAGTTTGAAACAGAACTTTTTATATGTATAAAAATGGATTTGGCATTAATAACCTACAATGGTTGATGTGCCATAAATCGCAACCAACCAACCAACCAAACAAACAAACCTAAAAATCTGTTTTCTATTAATAAACAATTTTTAAAGAAAATTATGCAAATTAGCTCACTCCATTGAGTAAAAGTGGTAATCTTTTCGACGTAAAATAGGCCAATAACTGGTCGTATGAATACCAGAGGGACGTGCATGTATTGGTCCCCAGAGGATGACGAGAGTTATTTTAGGTCACCAAATGAATGTTTGTGTAGAGAATAGGTGAACTGAGGTGATGTGCGTATACAGAATAGGTCAACAAAGGGTGGTGCGTGTACAGAATAGGACACCAAATAGATTTTTGTGTACAGAAAAGTTCACCAAAGACAGTGCTAACCAGAAGGCGAGGTTGATAATTCTATTTTTGACAATCCTGTTTTTATTGTTTTAAATTTGATACAACTACTTCTTTTTCTGCTTATTTAATTGCGATATGAACGTTAGAAATTTGTTTTGATGATTCTATTTTTGATAAAATTATTTTGATAATTATAATTTCGATAATTCTATTTTTGATAATTATAATTTTGATAATTCTATTTTCCTTGATTCTGTTTTTTTTCTCCTGTGCGTAAGTGTGTATATCTGTACTTTTCAAGTACCTATCAGCCATTAACTACTTTTCCGATTGGAAACATGCAGGGGGTGGGTATCCTTGTAGTGTAATGGTTAAAGCGATGGACTGCGGACTTGAAGCAAGCAGGTTCGAACACCTGTCGCGCAAATACCCTTGGGAAAGGTATGAAGCAGGTTCGAACACCTTTCGTACAAATACCCTTGGGAAAGGTATGAACCCTCTTAGCTCTGGGTTCAATAATACCACTGCTGTTGTTCTAGAAGGGCGGCTTTGGCATTAAATAACCTACAAGGGTCGATATGCCATTAAACAAAAGAAACCAAAACGGGAATTATGCAGTAACCAGACATCAAAAGATTGATCAACGAATGCAACCTCTTTTAAGTGGTACGACCGTGTTTTCTTTGACATTTGAGGGATCTATTGGTCACCGGGATTCACACTCCTCTCCTATATGTGGACATTTAAGTAATTTTTATTTGTACAAAATAAAAAAAATTGGAACTAACAAAGGATTCATCCTTAAAAGAATTCTCTTTTCTACCGTGTTTCTTCAAAGGAAAGCCACATAAAGAGAAACTACAAGAATATACACTCATTCAATAACGAAGGGTTTGGCAAGAGAAAAAAATATTCGTAATTTACCCTGAATCCAATAACGGCAGACTGAAGCCGCTACTGAGTTGAAGGTTGTATTGCGAATTCCTTTTGTCTGCAAAGACAAGGTTTCTGTGATGTTATGTAAAGTGCTTCCAACATACAAAGTTGAAAGTCGATTCGTGCATGGGCCAGTACACTAAAATAACTGTTCTCGTTGGACTTGATGTAGGTCAAGTCGGCCAATAGGTGTTGGGCAATGGCAGATTGCGCATTCTGATTGGTCGAGCTGGAAGATAGCATTTGACTATGGAGACCAAATGCAGGAAAGCACGTGCTGTAAGGATTCTAATTTCAAATCTCTTATGTTGTGCGATCAATATAAGGAATCTCACGTTCGCATTTAAACTGATAAATTAAGAAGCTGTTGTGATGAACAGGCACACTATCCTTAAGATTCGAAGGAAAAATCACGTTAGATTTGTGAAGGGATCTCAAATTAACTGTAAAGGAACACCGGCTAAACGATCTTTTGTTTAATTAAACGGGTAGAATTATGACATAACCAAGGAAATTTAACTCACACACACACACACACACACACACACACATATATATATATATGTGTGTGTGTGTGTGTGTACGTGTGTGCGTAATCATAGTGTATATATATATATATATATATATATATATATATATATCAGTCAAATGAATATAACTAATTGTGAGTTCATAAAATGTGTATATTTCTAAACATGTATGAGTTCACGCATGCACACATACACACACATAAACTCGTACACACGCATGCACACACACATTTATGCATAAATACATATACACTAACAAAAAGTACACACAAATGTACATACACAGGCAAAGAAAACACACACACACGCCAGTATGTGTGTCTGTTTTATATACACGTGTACTTGAATGAATACACAGAATTCATACGTAGGTATTTACCCAATTCTTCGGCCAGGAGCAGGATGTGACACAAGGTCAATATTTTTAGCGGAGTACTGATTTCAATTCGGACTTTTCTTTTTTATAGACCGGTTATCGCGCCATGGCTAAAGAGCCTGGCTTGCCCTACAATTTACCCATAGCTAGGTGAGAAAAGATGGATTCATGCCTTTACAAAGGACATTAGAGCAAATTGAAATGCAAGTAACCCCGTTCACGATTTGAACTCCGCTCGCCGTATCAATTTCTGAAGACAATAACCTTTACGCTAGAAGCGTCGCCAATTCATCTTTAACTGTATTCGCTTATCTGAAATCCTATAAGCATCTTTTTGAAATACTTTGTATACATTCATATAAGTAGATGCTCTTTTGAAACAAAAAAATGACCAGATTCACTTGTAGAAGGGAATTCTTTTTATCCATTATGGCAACATAATTGTATCAACAACCTATGATATTAATGTTTTCATTTAGGAAAGAGTGAAGAGTTCTAATGAGCATTTTACAGTTATCTTGATTATAACGATAATTCGGATGATTAAAAAAAGTGATTTAACCTCCAAATTATCTTTAAGCAGAAAAATTGAACTTTTTTGACTTAAAGTATTTTAAGTGTATAGCTCTAACAAAAATCTCAGAGACGTCATTTTTTGCTATGTGAATCAACCGAAAAGGACATCGAAACGAGGTTAACGAAAGCATGGACAGCTATCAATAGGCTATCGATTATATGGAAATCAGACCTAACCGATAAAATGAAACGCAGTTTCTTCCAGACAGCGGTCGTATCGATACTGCTATATGGATGCACTACATGGACGCTAACAAAACGGCTGGAGAAGAAGCTAGACGGCAATTACACAAGAATGCTGCGAGCAATCTTGAACAAGTCCAGGCGGCAACACCCCACAAGACACCAACTGTACGGCCACCTGCCCCCTATCACGAAAACTATTCCAGTTAGACGAACCAGACATGCAGGACACTGCTGGAGAAGCAGAGATGAACTCATAAGAGATGTACTCTTATGGATCCCCACACATGGCCGCGCAAAAGCAGGACGACCAGCACGAACGTACATTCAGCAGCTATGTGAGGATACGGGATGTTGTCCTGAAGACCTACCTAGGGCGATGAACGATAGGGAGGAGTGGCGAGAGAGGGTCAGAGATATCCGTGCTACCAGCGCGATATGATGATGATGATGAACAGTCACACACACACGTATATATATATATATATATATATATGTTGTCATCCACAGACAGACAGTTTCGTTATATTACAACTCTACAGCCCAACTTTACGTTAGACTTAGTATCATTCCGCTCAGCCAACAAGCGAACCACGTCAGCTCAGGAATTATAAAGCATAATGTAGTAGCTTTCATTTGTTTATATTTTTGACTTACCGGATACCAGAGTGCTCAATTCATTCGAAGAGCTTTGCATTATGCGAATGGCAGCCGTAAATTCCTTCGCCACAGTGCTCAACCCCACCTCGGGCGTATGTATATTGTTATCTATTAAGACAACCACCTTGTCAGCTGGGTTTAGAATACGCTTACTATATCCACATCAGGGGGATAAGACACTCTTCAGTCCCTAAAAAGTGGTGTCCTGGATAGGACACAAAACTGCATCTGAGGATGAGGCTCCAGTTCTGGAGATCTGGGGAGTCTGGAGAGTCTCTTAGTTGCCATTACTCTCAGGTTCACTCTGGCATAGAGTGGCCCTACGTATTAAGGTTCCATTTAACTACTCAGCATAAAATAAATCTAGACGGGTTGACATGTCATTAAAACCAATCAATCAAGATTAGCTTAGATGTGACACAACACACACACACACACACACACACACACACACACACACACACACATATATATATATATATATATAATACATTAGAACTTTTCGTACGTATATATATATATATATATACGTGGTGCCTTCAATAGGTTTCCAGACTTTTTTTTGTGCAGGAATTTAAAATAGTCGTACACTCTTGAAAATTCAGTATGTTATTGCTAAATATCTTATGAGATGACTGACCAACCTTTAGGATTTTACCTTAAATGAACAGCTACAGCAGCAATTGGAATATACCCTACTAAAGCCTGATTGTCACAGCTGGTGAATTTCAGAAATGCAATCTTGATGTGAGGACACTTCAGAAGAACGATATGCAATAAAATTCTGTTTTAAACTTGGAAAAAATGCCACAGAAACGCATGGAATGCTTCATACTGCTTTTTGACCTTCTTGCATGAATCGAGCATCAGTTTTTGAGTGGCATAAGAGATTCAAGGAAGGCAGGGAGTCTGTGAGGGATGTTGAGAGGTGTGGGAGGAGTAAGGAAGTCATAAGAGTTGATTGGTTAAAGGGTTAGGGTTAGGGTTACTATGTTGAGGTTTTAAGGGAGTTCAGGAAGAGATTCCATCGAAAGAGGTCAGCACTCTTGAAATAGGGTCAGTGGCATTTCCAGTAGGACAATGCACCAGTCCACAACTCCATCCTTGTCACAGACTATTTGACCAAGATGGGCATTAAGACAGTTCCTCACCCTCCCTATAGTCGAGACTTTCCTCCCGGTGACTTTTCCTTATTCCCTAAGCTCAGAGGCTGTCGTAATGAGACAATTGAGGAGATGGAAGAGGCTGTGACGAAGGTCATTGACACGCTCACACAAGAGGACTTCGATGAGGCCTTCGAGAAGTTGTTGGAACGGTACAGCAAGTGTATTGCAGCCAGAGGAGATTCCTTCGAAGGGGACTAGAGTTTCACATGAGTACTATCAATAAAAGTGCCCATAGGAAAAAAGACTGGAAACTGATTTAATGATCCTCATATATATATATATATATATATATATATATATATATATGCGAGCCAAAAGTTCAAAGCTTTACCAAGAAAGAAGAGCCATAGATGAATGTTTTTGTGATAGTGACTCATTACCACCTCTTATCAAACAAGAAAAACTAATTCAGTTCTCTGTACAGTTGATGCCCCACATGAAGATGAGAAGTGTGCGACAAATCTAAAATCTTGATAAAGCCAAGAATTTTTTGAACAACCCTCGTGCACACACACACACACACACACACACACACACACGCGCGCACACACACACATATATATATATATATATATATATATATATATATATAATCAGAAGTTTGGTAATATACTGATAGAAGAAAGACAAAAAGTTTCTACGCTTATATTCAACACTAAACACCACATTAAAATTCTAAGGGCATTACGGGACATCTCGAGAGGATAAAGATGCTTTTATAGAAATTAACAGAAAGATGTTTGTAAAGTTCGAAGTCTTAAAACCCATTTGCTTAATACCGCAAGTCGTTCTCTAAATAGAACTTAGAGAGTAATTACAGGCCCGGGGGTGCCTCTTGGAGTGATAGCAAACTGTGCTGGTTGGATAATGTGCAGGGGCAATGAACCACCCAGTCCGGGTAATCTGACCTCTCGTCCACCGTGGAGCTTCACAATAGAGAGAATTCTCACTAATGGTTGCCGCTGGGGCACCTTACAAGAACACACCTTTTCATAATACGAATTGGGAGTTGCATTAACAGAGCTAATATCAATAATCCGTCGTTTTCTCTCTCTCCCTAAATTCCCTGAGCACCGGAAATATTTCATTTGAAAAGCCTAAATAAAATAAGCACTATTCTGTCTGATAAGATGTTTCATTCAAACGAGTTTCAAAAGTAAATTTCCATTTTGTTTAGTGGAATATAGAGCCAGCAAAATATCATTGCTGCTGTTAATAAATGGTATTTCCAATTAAAGAAGGAGTAGAGTGTTCGGGGAGGCCGGGGTTCAATTCTTGGTCGAGCCATACCAAAGACTCAAAAAATGGTATTTGATGCTTAACACTCAGCACTATAAGGTAAGGATCAAGGGTAAAGTGAAGCAATCCAGGGAAAGGAGTAGCGCCCTGCTCTATGCCTCGGTGGAGTAGCTTATGAAAAGGGAGCTTCCGGGTCACACTCGACTATGGTCGCTAACTTTACTTAATATGTTGGAAAAAGTCCTGATTGATTTTAATGGCTTGTCAAGCTGTCTAAGGTTATCGTATGCCTAGAGGTGTACATATTAATATTCACTGCGTTGTTGTTTCTTAAAAAAGTTTTTTCCACGCAATTTTATCAAATACAAATATTTTAAAAAGATACATTTGATCCATAGATAGGACCCTAACAGGTTCTACCACTTTGGGTCAGAGTAGCTCTGGGAGTAAAGTTAGTGATGTGGCACTTCTTACTTCCTAGATTTCCAGGCCTTTAATAAAGAGGGTTGAGTTGGGTGGTTTGTTTTATTACGTGTCAACACTTGCAGGGGTATTTTATGCCGATATTGTTCCTTTCTGTAAGAAAGGATATGGTTTCAAGTAATAAATAATTATTATTATAACAACAATAATGATAATATTAACGACATACGGATGGATCACATAATCTCGGTCAGAAGACTAATTAATAATCAACAAAATAGATAATAATCAACAACAACAACAAAAAAAAAAAAGAATTTGCAAAATTGTCGACTTTGGCTGATCACAGAATAAAACTGAAAGAAAGTTAAAAGAAGGATAAGTAGCTTGACTTGCTAGGGAATTCAAAAAAATAGGGAACATAAAGGTGACAATTGTACCGATTGTGATTGGTGCTTTTGGTACAGTAAAGGATTATTAAAGGGACTGGAGGGCTTGGAAGTTGGCGGACGAGTGGAGACCATCCAAACAACAGCATTATTGAGAATGGTCAGAATACTGAGAAGAGTCCTGGAGACTTGAGGAGACTTGCTGTCACTCAAACTCCAGTGAAAGACCATCAGCTAACGAAGATGTGAAAAACTCAAATGAGTAAATAATAATAATAATAATAATAATAATAATAATAATAATAATTTGGAGGCTGACACCATCAATCAAGTCGAAATGAAAAACAAAATTAAAAAAGAATATCTCAGGAGAACTAGAAAACGCCGCAAGACAAAACTCAATAGCAGAAACCTTACAAAGGAATACATACTTGCGCTGTACCCCTCGTTAGATACTCGGGACCCTTTCAAAAGTGGACCTGAGATGAACTTAGACAAATAGACCGAAGAACTAGAAAACTAATGACCATGCACAAGGCATTACATCCCAGAGACGACGTGGACAGACTATATGTACCAAGAAAAGAGGGAAGAAGAGGACTTGCCAGAATCGAAGACAGTGTTGACACATCCATACAACGACTCAAAGACTACGTAGAAAAACACGAAAGAGGACTGATTACGGCCATCAGAAACAATACTGACGACACGATAGATAACAGAATGACAAAAACTAGGAAAAAAAATGGGAAGAGAAACAACTTCATGGGCGTTTTAAACGACTAATAAACAACATCTCACACGACAAAACCTGGACATGGCTAAGAAAAGGAAACTTTAAGAGAGAAACAGAATCTCTCCTAATAGCAGCACAAAACAGCGCTATATGAACCAATCATATCAAGGCAAAGATAGATAAGACGCAACAAAATAGCAAATGCAGACTATGCGGTGACAGAGATGAAACCATCAATCACATAATAAGCAAATGCAGCAAATTGGCACAGAAGAAGTACAAGGCTAGACACGACTGGGTGGGTAAGGTAACCCACTAGGAAATGTGCAAGAAATTTAAATTTGACAATGCCAACAAATAGTAAACGCACAACCTAGCACCTGTCCTAAAACATGAGACGCACAAACTCCTGTGGGACTTTGATATCCAAACGGATTACCTAATCTCGGCCCGAAGACCAGACCTTAAAAAAAAAAAGAAGAAAATCTACAAAATTGTCGACTTTGCTATCCCGGCAGACCACAGAATAAAACTAAAAGAACGTGAAAAGAGAGATAAGTACCTCGACCATGCAAGAGAATTGGAAAAACTATGGAACATGAAGGTGACAATAATACCAATTGTGATTGGCGTTTTTGGCACGGTAAGCAAAGGATTATTAAAGGGCCTGGAAGATTTAGAAATTGGCGGCCGAGTGGAGACCATCCAAACAAGAGCATTATTGAAAACAGCCAGAATACTGAGAAGAGTCCGGGAGACTTGAGGAGACTTGCTGTCACTCAATCTCCATTGAAAGACCATCAGATGTCGCTGTGTGAAAAACTCTAATGAATAATAATAATAATAATTTGTTGCTCCGGCGGACCATTGAGAGATAATGAAATAAAGCAAAAAGATTAACAAATACTTGGACCTTGCTAAAGAATTAAAAAAGCAGTTGAACATCGGTTAGAATACCCAGAAGTCTTGCAGATGATTACTATCGTTTAAGCACAAGTGAAAAAATCATCAGCTAACGTTAGGAGTGAAACGAATGCTGCAAATAAGCGTAGCAAGAGTATACGACTTGGTACGACTGGGTGGGCAAAGTGATCCACTGGGAAGAAATTGAAGTTTGACCATTTGAACAAATGGTATATGCACAAATGGTATATGCACAACTCAGAATCTGTCCTGGAGGAAGACACACACAAAATCCCCTGGGATTTTGAGATAAAAACGATCACCTAACCTCGGCCAGACGACCAGATAATATAATAATAATCAATTAAAAAGAGAGAACTTGCAGGATTGTGGACTTTGCTATCAGAGCGGATCACAGAGTAAAAGTGAAAGAAAGCGAAAAGTACCTCAACCTTGCTAGGGAATTGAAAAATCTGTGATACTAGAAAGTGACGATCGTACCAATTGTAACTGGTGCTCTTGGTACAGCCACCAAAGGATTAGTACAAGGACTGGAGGACTTGGAAATAACGGGAGTATTGTTGAGATCGGCCAGAATACTGAGAAGAGTCCTGGAGACTTGAGGAGATTTGCTGTTTCTCCCAATTAAGTAGAAAATTATCAGCGTTAGTTGATGTGAAAAACTCTTAAGGATTAGAAATAGTTTACGCTGTACCTTGCAGTTTGATCGGCCAGAATACTGAGAAGAGTCCTGGTGACTTGCGTAAACTTGCTGTCACTCAAACTTCAGTGAAAGACCATCAGCTGATGCTAGTGTTAAAAACTCTCAAAGGAGTAGTATAATAATAATAATAATAGTAATAATAATAAGAAGAACTAAGACTCTGTAGAATAAACAAAAAAAAAACTATAGAAGGCAATAACACTTAACAGTAATAATAGTGATAATAACAGCAACACTTAGGAACTTATTTATGAACAAGAATATCCAATGAGATGATCCAGCCAATCACAATCTAAGGAATGGACCCGCCCATGTGTGCACGATGGAATCTCCCAATGTGCCATAAATATTTCTCCTTTTCATAGAGGAGTCACTTGCTCTTGTCTTAGCCAAGCTATTGACTGCAAGTGTATTTCGTGATTCAACAGACTCTATGGAATATGAAGGTGTCGTTGATAGAAATTGTAATTGGTGCGTACGGAACAATTCCCAAAAGATTAGTACAGAGACTGGAAGACTTGGAAATAAGACAACAAGTGGAGACCACCCAAACTACAGAATCATTAAGATCGGTCGGAATACTGAGAAAAATTCTAGACTTGAGGAGACCTGCTATCACCCACACTCCGGTAGATGACCATCAGGTATCGCTGGAGAGAAAAACTCTCAAAGGAATAATAATAATAATAACAATTGTCACTCGGCTCCACTCGAAGGTCATCGACTAATGTTGGTGAGGAAAGTACAATTATACGAAACCATCAATCACATAATAAGCGAAAGAAGCAAATTGACACAGAAGGAGTATAAGACTAGACACAACTTGGTGGGCAAGGTGATCCACTGGGAGTTGGGCAAGAAATTTAAATTTGACCCAACAAACAAATGGTATATGCACAACCTAACGTCTTTCCTAGAAAATGAAACACATGAACTCCTATGGGACTTTGACATACAAACGGATCATCTAATCTCGGCCAGAAAACCTGACCGGATAGTAATCACCAAAAAAAAAAAAAAAAAGAAAAAAAAAAAAAAGAAAAAAAAAAGAAAAAGGAAGAACTTGCAAAATTGTAGATTTTGCTGTCCCAGCTGACCATAGAAAAAAAATGAAAGAAAATGAAAAGAAGGGAAAGTAATTGAACATTATTCGGGAACAGAAAAACTATGGAACATGAAAGTGACAATTATATAAATCGTGAAAGCTGCTTTTGGTATAGTCACCGAAGGATTATTAGAGGACTGGAGGACTTGTAAATAAGAGGACGAGTGGAGACCATCAAAACTACTACATTATTGAGAACGGTCAGAATACTGAGAAGAGTCCTGGAAACTTGAGGAGTCTTGCTGTCTCTCAAATTCCAATGAAAAACCATCGGCTAACACTGTTGTGAAAAACTCTCAAGGAATAAATGATAAAGCCAAATAACAAAAAGTAACAAAAACTAGAAAACAAAAATGGAAAGAAATATAACTATATGGGCATTTCAAGCGACAAACTGACTAGTTTGCACATGAGAAGACGTGGATATGATTAAGAAAGGAAAACATCAAGAAAGAAAGAGAATCTTTTTTAGTTGCATTACAAAACAATGCCATAAGGATCAATTATATCAAAGCGAAAATTAATGATACGCAGCAGAATATCAGATGTAGGTTGTGTCAAACGGTTGATAACATAATAAGCGAATGCAGCAAACTATCACAAAAGGAGTGCTAGACAAGGTACAGCTGTGTGGGAAAGGAGATTCACAAGGAACTGTGTGTAATATAATGGCCGAGGGATTTCGTTTGATGCCTTTGGGTTTAGTTAGGCTGAGAACCTTTCGGCTCAGTGCATGGGTTACTTAGGTGCAACATTAACACAGGTGTTCACGCGCGTGCGCGCAGAGCGGACGTGTCACTCAGAGCTGTCACAATAGCTCAGATGGGAAACGGGGGTGACAGAGTGCGGGTGACGTCACGCACCAGGAGTGCGCGGAGGATTTTGGGGATTTTGAAAAAGTCAGTTAGTTGAGTTGAGTCCTGCCTCGGAAGAAGACGAGTGACTTACTTACTTATTGCTAAAGCCCTCCTTGTAGAAGAACAGCAGTAATACTATTTAACGCATAACTGAGGGGGTAAGGGGGTTCATGTCTTTTCCAAAGGTATTAGCCCGGAAGTGGACGTAATAGCACGACTGGAGTTCGAACTCGCTTTCTATGATGTTGCAGCCAGCATGTTAACCACTACGTCATGTGGACACTTCCCCGCTTTAGATCAAAGGATTAATTTATATATATTTTAGACATTGTTAGCCACAGTAACAAGTACAATAAAACCAAGCGTTTTAGTCAATAGTAAGAATTTGAAATTCAGATTTAGCCGACTTGTATTTACAGTTATATAAAAAAAATGTCTAACTCTTGCTGTGTTGTAACGAAACTAAAGTTTAATTGACTTAATTAACAGAAAGATTTCATCAGAGTGAATATTCGAAATAACTAAACACAATTTTTTCTTCTTTTAAAAGGACAACGAAGCAGTCATTCTAGTTATAACATTAACTGCGAATATAAAAATCAAGTCAACATGTCAAATAGAATATTATACCGTAAATATTTACGCAAATTATCACCGTAAAATCTCCAGACATTTGAGATGTAATCATTCAACAGTTCTTTGCAGTATTGATCTCATTTCTTTTGTTTACCATAGTGCATGGGATCTTGAAATGACTCATTTCCGTTTGGGGGGACCTCGTTGTGTTGTGGTTTACATGCTGAACTGTGGCAACGTAAGAAGTGAGTTCGAACTCAAGTCGTGCTATTACGTTCGCTCAAACTTATACTCTTGGGAAAAATATGACCCCTCCCCCAGCAATGAATTAAATTGTACAACCATTTTCCTTTACTATGAAACATTTGGCCTTAAATTACCCATGAGGGTTGATATGCCATTAAACAAAGAAAGAAAATAGAACCAAACCATACTTTTCTCTGTGAGCACCTCATGTATTATAATTGTTAGCGAGTTAGGTTAACAGGAAATGGGTTCGACTCTTACCAAGTGTCCCATTTTTATGGTCTTGTAATAAACTAAGGTAAAATAGCTGGGACCCTAACAGGTACTAGAACTTCTAGTCAAAGTGGATCTGGGAGTAATGGCAATCAAGTTGTACTCCACATTCTCGAGATCTAATAAATTGGAGCCTCACCATCAGATAGAGTTTTCTGTCATACTCAAGAAACTTCGATTTTTGGGAGAGGGGCTTACCACCCAGCAAGGGGATACAGTCAGCCTATCCAAAGTTCCCTCGATAAGACAGAAAAAAATACATGGCTAACCAGTTAGTGAAGACAACTGTGGGATGAATGTTTTTTGAGTTGGACAATAAGCATTTAGCAAAGAAATTGTTTGATAAGAACATTTGAAAAATCAGTTATGGTTGCTTTAAGTACATGTTTATAATGATCAACAACCACAATATTTTAAAAGTTCAGAGATAGTGAGCTGCTGTTTTTTAACCCCTCCCCCTGTCACAAGTAAAATGTGACACAAGATCAATTTTAAAGAATTCAGACTTTTTCTTCTCAAAGATACGTGGCTATATCATAGTTAAAGAGCCTAGTTAGCCCTACTATTTACCCATAACAGAGAGAACAGATTAATTCATACCTTTTCCAAAGGCATTAGTGCCAAGTGAAGTGTTGAACAGCTTCGACTGCGATTTGAATTCAGATCGCTGCACGTATATTTACCCAACTCCTCTTCCACATGCAAGGGGCGACACAAGATCATTTTTTAAGCAGATTATTTTTAGTTCGAATACTGTTTTCCTTCTCATGGTCTAGTTGTCGTACAATGGCCGAAGAGCCAAATTCTGCTCTGCTCTCTAACCAGAGCTAAAGGAAGAACAAATGAATTCTTAGCTTTCCCAAGGAAACGCAAACTGCTTCGTCCAAGATTTGAATTCCGCTCGTCGTGTCCATTTTATAAGACGATAACCGTGACACAACGCACCTCCTTGTGAGCCTGAATACAAATTGTTGTCATAAAGAAAATGTCCTGTGGACAGCTGGTGTTTGAAGAACTACGTGTTATCCAAAGATAGAAGAAGAAGAAGAAGAAGAAGAAGAAGAATTACATTGGGTCAACGGAGGACCAATGAAAACGAAACAAAAAGAATAAATGATGGTATAACCTCAGATTGGGTCTCACAACTCAATAGAAAGTAGTACCACGCTCTCTGGTTATGGATGGAAGATGAAAAAGGAAAGACGTTGTTCCCCTGAAATAAAATAGCGGATAATAAAGGGAACATATGTATACAAAGGGACCAGAATTAAATAGCAGTTTTGCCTAGATTAAAAAATATATATCTAATGGCTGAGGAATAATTATAAATTGTTAAGCAAAAGAAACGAATTAATGGCAAAATAGAGACATCGATTTTCCCGGTTTGACTTTGTCCTGGTGTACTTTCCTGCTCACTCAATGTGTTTAAGAACTTGGGGGGTTATCTCCTTTTTCTCCCCGCCCTTTTCCTTTGTTCCTTACAGTTTTCTCTTTTTGATATGAATTTTTCTGGTGCTAACCATTATATAAAGAAAAGAACAACTTCTTTCTTTATAATTTGATGACCGTAAAATCTGGCATGAAATTTTAAGAGTTATTATTTTAATATATTAGAACTTAATCCGTCTCTATATCAACAATTTAAATATCTTAGGAGTTTTAATTTAATTTTTAATTAAAAAAAAATAAAAATCAGCCATAGCTAAAAAAGATTATCATAAAAATAAAATTATTTTTATGTTCCGTTTTAATTCAGTTTTTAATATCAATTTTTGTCATTTAAAATCAACTTCGTTTACCTTATGACTTGTGACTCACTCATTTACTGGTCCCGTGATCTAGGTTGGTCATGGTGACGTGTCTTTGGCATGAATAACCTGGCGGAGCCCATTTCTCAAGAGATCTACAACTGATTTGAATTCAGAGTTTTCCATCTCAGATTGGTTGTCATGCAAAGGTTAACGAGCCTAGTCTACCCTAAAATTTATAGCTGGAGGGAGAATAATTTGATTCATCCTTTTTTCAATGGTATTAGAGCCATGAAAATAGTTTCGTCCATGATTTGAACCCTAGTAGCAGGATCCGTTCCTATAACAATAACCGTAACGCCAAGAGCGCTTCCTAGAGTTCATCAAGAGAAAAATTCAATTTCCGTTAATGATAACACACTTCCACAAATAAAATCACCTTAATCATATTTACCAACCCCTCCGCTCGGGCAGGATGTGACACAAGGTCAAATTTTAAGCGAAGTTTAACAGGTTTGAATTCAGAGTTTTCCTTCTCCTTGACTAGTTGCCTCACCAAGGCTGAAGAACCTAGTCTACCCTACTATTTACCCATAGCTGGAGGGAGAATAATTGGATTCATACCCAACGGTATTAGTGCTATGTGAAACGCAATCAGTCTCGTCCAGGATTTGAACTCGTGTCGCCGTGTTCATTTCCTAAGACGGTAACCATTACACCACGGGCACCTCCTTCATCAAACCATAAAATTAAGAATATACATTACTTATTTCTTACTTAAGATACAGAGAAAACTATTGCAGATATTTTATTTGTCTGCTCCTTTCAAAGACCAAGTAAATATTGATTTAGATTTCCTCATTCAGATACGATGAAAGCTCGCTTAAATTTACGTGCCTCTCATAAAACCGCCGATGTACTGATGAACAAAAACGATAAAACTTGATGTTACACTCTATAGCAAAAGTATCTCCCTAACATTCAAATACCATCATATGACAAAAAACACGCTATATAAGCTAAAAGTAAGCTAAAGATATATGCTAACTGCTAATCAATATGTGATTACGTTGTTACATAATCACATATTGATTATATTGATAAAATTTATTATTGATAGGTAGAGTAAGTAATTCAGATAAGTTATCAATTAGTAAATGGACGGAATGATCCTAGAAGCTATCAACTGGAGTGACAGAAAGTGACCCCAGAAGTAATCTTGAATCCCTGGTTATGTTTGGATAGTTTCAACTAGGTGACCTAAAAAAAGTTTAGAAAATAGTTGGAAGAGTTAATCAATCACCGAGGACTGTTCAAAGGGAACAGTTGATTTCCCACTTGCTTGTAAGTTTTCTGCAACAGTTGAAATGGATGTGTCGTATTGTAGTGTTACCCTGTTCCATGTCGAAAGTCGTCACACGCGCAATGTAAAACAACTCTTTGAGTTCCAAGATACGAAAGTTTACAGCAACTAAATTTTGTTTCACAGTAGACGCCGAAACGAGATAAATAGATTAAAGGATTCACTTCAGCCCATTACGTTAACAGGAACTGTATATCCTGTGAGACGAAACGGATAACCGCAAACTTTTCTTCTTTACTGACTCGATCCTACCCTCACGGGGCCTTTCCGTTCCGTTTGCTTCAGGTCCTTCTGACTTCAACTGCGAATCTCTTCTCACTGACTCCGTCTTCGAAATCTTATATATTTTCTTTAAATTATTCCTTTAACGAATCTATTAAACACACGTAATCATTAAAACTTTTTAGGGACACGTCAATGCTAAATGTCAGCTGACATCCACCCGTGAGTTTATCATTAATATTTCGCTTACAGCTGATTCTAAAACAAACTGTCAATTCTAATTTTGACAGGAGCTGACACGTGTATGCAAAACAAGGTTTACTCGCTTTGACCTTTCCAAATAAAAAAACTGCAATCTCGAACTCAAACTTTATCGCGAAAGCAATTTATCCCGAAAATAATTAACTAAAATCCCTAATTATTTAACTGAAAGAAATAAAATATGAGCACATAAGAATAAAGACCGTGTTAATGTCATCCCATCAAAGAAAAACCGAAACAATAGGGGTTACGATAACGAAAAAGACAACAAAAGGATTTGGAAATGTTCCACAAAGCGACACAACAAAGATGGCAGTTGATAATAGAAGACAAACGTAAGACAAGAACACTGATTAAGGGAGAACATATCAGAAAGAAGACAACGAGAGGACTTAGAGATGTTCCACAAAGCAACATAACAAAGAGGGCGGCTGACAATAGAAGATAAACGTAAGACAAGAACACTGATTAAGGGAGAATATATCAAAGTCAGTCTAGTAGAAGTAAAAAGCTATCAAATCACGAATCAAATTTATTGTTGACTTATTTATTGGGTTGAATCATAAATGAATTAGGTTTTTTAAAAGCAAGTTGTCACTACGTATTTCAAACTTCCAATGTTTTAACGCCATCAGAAATTACCTGAATAAACATTATCGTCATTATTCATTACTATTTAAGTAGAGAAACAGTGCGCATCATAATTCAATCTATGATCTTAAACCCCTAAAATAAAATAACGGAAAGTACATATTTGATATGAAATGTTGTTGGAGTTTTACAATAAAACCCAACAGAAACATCAAGGAACATTTGTAGTGTTTATGGCGAAGGACTCATTTCTGAGCGCCAAGTCCGAAACTGGTCATCAAATTTTCATTCTGTCGATATGTCATTGAGATATGAACCCAGACCAAGACTCTCTTCAAACCTCGATGAAGATGCCTAAAAAGAATTGATTGAATACAATCCTTTCAAAAGTATTCGAAAATATCCAATTGTCCTAATATTCTAATCCATAATCTTCCCCTACTTGAAAAAGATAGGAAAAGTGAGCAAGCCGGGAGTTTGGGTCCCTCATACTCTTAGTGAATAGCATAAATAATGTCATATATCTATTGCGGCAAGTCTTCTTTAAAGGCAGAAAAATTACGAATATAATTAGGGGCGAGGAAAATGGTTCTTTTATTATAATGTTAAAAACAAAGGCGGTGGATTGAAAAGAATGAATCCTCTAAGGTGGAGTTTTTGGAAAGAAAAGTCCTGCTGTGTGTAAGGTGAGATCATCGTAGAATTATTCATTTTGAGTTTTCAAACCACAATCAGGCACTTACAGAAGACTTATAGTCTCAACAGCTGTAGCGCGTGCATGAAAATCTAAGAAAATGCCCCGCACTCGTCAATAAGACAAACGTTGTGCTTCTTTTTGATAACACAAGGTTCTATTCTGCAAAGATTCACTCGGGAAAAAAAGTTATATATAGGCTTATCTGTTCTGACCATCCACCATATTAATCAAACTTTGCAACAAGTGATTCCCATCGTCTTATTGGGTGCCCCTTTCATATGGCCTTGTGTCACATCCAAGCAAAAAGCTTAGCAAATTACAAGGGATTTCCATCGTTTTCGTTCTCTACAAAATGATCTGAAACCGCAAAAATGTTCTCAAAAAGATCAGGGAAAACGTTTGTAGAAAATTCCTTGAACTTGAAACCAGCTATATTTTACAACCCACGTGGTAAATGGTTCGAACTGATTCAAAATAATGGCGAATATACTATTGATTGAAATTAATTGTTAAATTATTCATGAGTATATCATTTTTTACTTACCAGGAAAATATTCATGACTCAGCCCAATATAATTCAAATCTTACTGGCATTGTCCTCAGAATATCATGTGAGTAAACATAAAAATATTAGGAAAATCTATCAGGTCTAAATCAATCAAATATCGATTACGTACGATCTTGTCAATTGGAATTACATTAATCTTTTATGATTTGACTCTGTCTGGTGGATGTATTTTTATGCGAACAGTTTTTTTATAAACTCTACATAGAACGATAGATATTTAGAGAAGTTAGATAAGAATGTTTGGGTCGATATGAAAAGTGTAAGATAGATACATGAGTGATTTGGTTTATCTTGGTTTTATGGCATATAAACCATTGTTGGTTATTTAATGCCAAATCCTTTTTATACATATATATTAGATATATATGATTTGTAAACATATTTTTCTGATAAGATTTTGAAACAAACCTGAGCTCATTTTTTCACACAGTTAAGTGGTTTAAGCATTTCTATCTAACATTAATAATTCTATTCGATATTAATCATTTATTTGTACATCATCATCATCATCATATCGCGCTGGTAGCACGGATATCCCTGACCCTCTCTCGCCACTCATCCCTATCGTTCATCGCCCTAGGTAGGTCTTCAGGACAACATCCCGTTGAAGTGGATATATATATTGCTATTTAACATTAATTATTCTATTCAACATTACTCATTCGTTTGCACTCAGTCAAATGGTTCCAAATATTGCTATCATTAACAGTTCAATTAAGCAGTCGTTTATTTACACACATTTAAATGATTAAACAGTTCTATTTTTAGCAATTCAATTTAGCATAAGGCATTTGTTTGCATATTTAAATGTGAAAGAGTTCTATTTAACCTATAAATAAGAACCTATCAGGTTCTACGATTCCAGGACAGATTGGAGTTGGGAGCGATGGCAATGAAAGGAGTACTCCGCATTCCCTAAAGCCCCAGCATTACCGGAGCCTCACTATCATAATCCGGACACTCTCTGGAGGAGTTTTACTCCTCTGCAGAGATGCAGTCGGCGTATTCTACTTGAAGGAATCAAATGTTTTGCAATATTTTAGAAACATGAAGTATAATTCAGCCCTCCGGATATTTTTGCCGAGGTCATGAAAGTGACGAACAACGTTCTGCTATGAGGTACCAAGCTCGCCTAACACTTTCCGGGTGGATTTGTCTCTATAGCTTGGAGCACGGCCTCGGAATCAACGGTTTTAGGCTTTCTTGAACTTGCCTAATCATTGAGGTTCTTGTAACTTGAGTGAAATTTCTTGAACCTCCTGGATCAACCTTGATCAGTAGCGACTTTACATGTCATTCAACAAATGTTTTGGGTTGCTTTTCGCGGCGTTATAATCCCGTTCGAACTTGTAAAACATAAATTCCAGAATTAGACTTCATTGCATGCGGCTTTCAAATTACACACGTGGTGTTGCAGTTCATCACGTGTCAGCGTACCATCTATCACTATCCTACTAAATATAGTGATTAACTTTTGCAGCTTGAATAGCTTTCGTCACGTTATATATGCCTATCATACTTGCACGTACCAATATATTGCCAAACTTTTTACTCACCCTCATACTGAGTGCAACAGAAATACCTTCCTTTTTTGAAATTGTCACCTGTGTGGTGCAAGTAAACTTAGGCAAGTGGTAATGGTAGCCCGTGGAGTAATGGTTATGGTCATAGGAAATGGATACGGCGACACGAGTTCAAATTCTTGACGATACTGATTGCATTTCACATAGCACTAATACCCTTGGGAAAGGTATGAATCCAAGTATTCTCCCTCCAGCTATGGGTAAATAGTAGGGAAGACTGGGTTTTTCAACCTTGGTGAGACAACTAGTCTAGGAGCAGTAAAACTTTGAATTCAAACCTGTCAAACTCCGCTTAAAAATTGATCTTGTATCATATCCTGCCCGAGCGGAAGGGTTGGGTAAATAGGTTAATGGTTGCTCCATTAAGTTGATTTCCTTTTCAAATATGATTAGTTAAGATCTTGGTTGTAACCGGTCATGTTTTTGAAGGTGGGCAAAAAGACCAAGGGTCATATCTGGCGGTATTTCTGACATTTTTTGACGAATAGCATCCTTCAAATTTTCTTGGTGGCTTTCTTTTTATAAATGAATACTTTGTTGTGAAATTTTCGACCTATAACATTATCGATTTTCTTTCAGGAACAGCATCATTCCGATATAACAGGAAAAGAACAAGAAAATCTCTTTGTGTAGCAATTATAGATTTACTATCTTAATAAAAAAAATCGGTTTGAAACAAAAGGAACAATGTGCACCGGTTCAAACCTTGATCGTAAATGATTCTATCTTTAAAAAAAAAATGAGAAGACATGAACTTGATAGAATTCTCCTTAGCACTTGTGTAAATTCAGTTTCACTAAAAAGGTTGGCAGTTTAAAATGCAGCAGGTATTTCTGACATACACTGTAGGTAGATAACTAGATAAAGGCAAACATAATGTATGATGTGACTCAAAGATATATATATATATATATAGAGAGAGAGAGGACACTGATTTCTACGCGTGGGCAGTTATCTATCAACGGTTTATGCTTTCAGGGATTTTAATATAAAATTTCACCTTTTCTGATACCCGAGAGCCAAACATCATTTAAAAACAAATTATTTTCAAATTTAAAAAGAGAGAGAAAAACTATATATATATATATATATATATACATATATATGTGTGTGTGTGTGTGTGTGTGTTTGGAAACGAGATGGTGTTTCCAGTTATCGGACGTCATTATTCCATGAAATGTTTTGCCTTCGGCACAAGGATGAGCTTTCTGCTTATTCAGAAAAATGTAATCTCGCAAAGATTATTCAGTGTGAAAAGTGATTTAAACAACTTTGCCACCGTTTCCACTTGCGAGGATATTTCAAATAAAGTTGAATTAAAAAAAAAAAATCTGAACTGAAATAATACAGCTGGGAATACCACAACTGTTTCACTTCTCGGTATTTTTATAGATGTTTCGTTTAACGAAAATTAATTTTCTATAAAAGATTCAAACTTCGGGATGTGACAGAAATACCTGCTACATTTTAAACTCTCACCTGTGTGGTGCAAGTGAACTTAGACAAATAGTAATGGTAGCCTAATCTTGCTCATGTCTTCTCATTTTTTTTTTCAGATAGAAAATTTTTTGATCATAGCTTGGACCAGTGTACACCGTGCGTTTGCTAGTGAAACTTTTTTTTAAATACTGGTGAAGCTGTAATTGCTACACAGAGATTCCGGTGCTCATTTCATATTACGTTGGAATGATATAGATTTCAGCTAGAATCATTCTTCGCAGAATTATTCAAACGTAGCAGGTGCTCATTTCATGTTATGTTGGAATGATATAGATTTCAGCTAGAATCATTCTCCGCAGAATCATTCAAACGTATTAGGTGCTCATTTCATGTTACGTTGGAATGATATGTTTCAACTAGAATCATTCTCCGCAGAATTATTCAAACGTAGCTGGTACTCATTTCATATTACGTTGGAATGATATAGATTGCAACTAGAATCATTCTCCGCAGAATTATTCAAACGTAGCAGGTGCTCATTTCCTGTTACGTTGGAATGATATAGATTTCAACTAGAATCATTCTTCGCAGAATTATTCAAACGTAGCAGGTGCTCATTTCATGTTATGTTGGAATGATATAGATTTCAGCTAGAATCATTCTCCGCAGAATCATTCAAACGTATTAGGTGCTCATTTCATGTTACGTTGGAATGATATGTTTCAACTAGAATCATTCTCCGCAGAATTATTCAAACGTAGCTGGTACTCATTTCATATTACGTTGGAATGATATAGATTGCAACTAGAATCATTCTCCGCAGAATTATTCAAACGTAGCAGGTGCTCATTTCCTGTTACGTTGGAATGATATAGATTTCAACTAGAATCATTCTCCGCAGAATTATTCAAACGTAGCAGGTGCTCATTTCCTGTTACGTTGGAATGATATAGGTTTCAACTAGAATCATTCTCCGCTGAATTATTCAAACGTAGCAGGTGCTCATTTCCTGTTACGTTGGAATGATATAGATTTCAATTAGAATCATTCTTCGCAGAATCATTCAAACGTAGCAGGTGCTCATTTCATGTTACGTTGGAATGATATAGATTTCAGCAAGAATCATTCTCCGCAGAATCATTCAAACGTAGCAGGTGCTCATTTCATGTTATGTTGGAATGATATAGATTTCAACTAGAATCATTCTTTGCAGAATCATTCGAACGTAGCAGGTGCTCATTTCATGTTATGTTGGAATGATATAGGTTTCAACTAGAATCATTCTTTGCAGAATCATTCAAACGTAGCAGGTGCTCATTTCATGTCATGTTGGAATGATATAGATTTCAGCAAGAACTATTCTCCGCAGAATCATTCAAACGTAGCAGGTGCTCATTTCATGTTATGTTGGAATGATATAGATTTCAGCAAGAATCATTCTCCGCAGAATCATTCAAACGTAGCAGGTGCTCATTTCATGTTATGTTGGAATGATATAGATTTCAGCAAGAATCATTCTCCGCAGAATCATTCAAACGTAGCAGGTGCTCATTTCATGTTACGTTGGAATGATATAGATTTCAACTAGAATAATTCTCCGCAGAATCATTCAAACGTAGCAGGTGCTCATTTCATGTTACGTTGGAATGATATAGATTTCAGCAAGAATCATTCTCCGCAGAATCATTCAAACGTAGCAGGTGCTCATTTCATGTTACGTTGGAATGATATAGATTTCAACTAGAATCATTCTCCGCAGAATCATTCAAACGTAGCAGGTGCTCATTTCATGTTATGTTGGAATGATATAGATTTCAACTAGAATCATTCTTCGCAGAATCTTTCAAACGTAGCAGGTGCTCATTTCATGTTATGTTGGAATGATATAGATTTCAACTAGAATCATTCTTCGCTGAATCATTCAAACGTAGCAGGTGCTCATTTCATGTTACGTTGGAATGATATAGATTTCAACTAGAATCATTCTTCGCAGAATCATTCAAACGTAGCAGGTGCTCATTTCATGTTATGTTGGAATGATATAGATTTCAGCAAGAATCATTCTCCGCAGAATCATTCAAACGTAGAAGGTGCTCATTTCATGTTATGTTGGAATGATATAGATTTCAACTAGAATCATTCTCCGCAGAATTATTCAAACGTAGCAGGTGGTCATTTCATGTTATGTTGGAATGATATAGATTTCAGCAAGAATCATTCTCCGCAGAATCATTCAAACGTACCAGGTGCTCATTTCATGTTATGTTGGAATGATATAGATTTCAGCAAGAATCATTCTCCGCAGAATCATTCAAACGTAGCAGGTGCTCATTTCATGTTATGTTGGAATGAAATAGATTTCAACTAGAATCATTCTTCACAGAATCATTCAAACGTAGCAGGTGCTCATTTCATGTTACGTTGGAATGATATAGATTTCAACTAGAATCATTCTCCGCAGAATTATTCAAACGTAGAAGGTGCTCATTTCATGTTACGTTGGAATGATATAGATTTCAGCAAGAATCATTCTCCGCAGAATCATTCAAACGTAGCAGGTGCTCATTTCATGTTACGTTGGAATGATATAGATTTCAACTAGAATCATTCTTCGGAGAATCATTCAAACGTAGTAGGTGCTCATTTCATGTTATGTTGGAATGATATAGATTTCAGCAAGAATCATTCTCCGCAGAATCATTCAAACGTAGCAGGTGCTCATTTCATGTTATGTTGGAATGATATAGATTTCAGGAAGAATCATTCTCCGCAGAATCATTCAAACGTAGCAGGTGCTCATTTCATGTTATGTTGGAATGAAATAGATTTCAACTAGAATCATTCTTCACAGAATCATTCAAACGTAGCAGGTGCTCATTTCATGTTACGTTGGAATGATATAGATTTCAACTAGAATCATTCTCCGCAGAATTATTCAAAAGTAGAAGGTGCTCATTTCATGTTACGTTGGAATGATATAGATTTCAGCAAGAATCATTCTCCGCAGAATCATTCAAACGTAGCAGGTGCTCATTTCATGTTACGTTGGAATGATATAGATTTCAGCAAGAATCATTCTCCGCAGAATCATTCAAACGTAGCAGGTGCTCATTTCATGTTATGTTGGAATGATATAGATTTCAACTAGAATCATTCTCCGCAGAATTATTCAAACGTAGCAGGTGTTCATTTCCTGTTACGTTGGAATGATATAGATTTCAACTAGAATCTTTCTTTGCAGAATCATTCGAACGTAGCAGGTGCTCATTTCATGTTACGTTGGAATGATATAGATTTCAACTAGAATCATTCTTCGCAGAATCATTCAAACGTAGCAGGTGCTCATTTCATGTTATGTTGGAATGATATAGATTTCAGCAAGAATCATTCTCCGCAGAATCATTCAAACGTAGCAGGTGCTCATTTCATGTTACGTTGGAATGATATAGATTTCAGCAAGAATCATTCTCCGCAGAATCATTCAAACGTAGCAGGTGCTCATTTCATGTTATGTTGGAATGATATAGATTTCAGTAAAGAATCATTCTCCGCAGAATCTTTCAAACGTAGCAGGTGCTCATTTCATGTTACGTTGGAATGATATAGATTTCAGCAAGAATCATTCCCCGCAGAATCATTCAAACATAGAAGGTGCTCATTTCATGTTACGTTGGAATGATATAGATTTCAGCAAGAATCATTCTCCGCAGAATCATTCAAACATAGCAGGTGCTCATTTTATGTTATGTTGGAATGATATAGATTTCAGCAAGAATCATTCTCCGCAGAATCATTCAAACATAGCAGGTGCTCATTTCATGTTATGTTGGAATGATATAGATTTCAGCAAGAATCATTCTCCGCAGAATCATTCAAACGTAGCAGGTGCTCATTTCATGTTATGTTGGAATGATATAGATTTCAGCAAGAATCATTCTCCGCAGAATCATTCAAACGTAGCAGGTGCTCATTACATGTTATGTTGGAATGATATAGATTTCAGCAAGAATCATTCTCCGCAGAATCATTCAAACGTAGCAGGTGCTCATTTCCTGTTACGTTGGAATGATATAGATTTCAACTAGAATCATTCTTTGCAGAATCATTCAAACGTAGCAGGTGCTCATTTCATGTTATGTTGGAATGATATAGGTTTCAACTAGAATCATTCTTTGCAGAATCATTCAAACGTAGCAGGTGCTCATTTCATGTTATGTTGGAATGATATAGATTTCAACTAGAATCATTCTTTGCAGAATCATTCAAACGTAGCAGGTGCTCATTTTATGTTATGTTGGAATGATATAGATTTCAACTAGAATCATTCTTTGCAGAATCATTCGAACGTAGCAGGTGCTCATTTCATGTTATGTTGGAATGATATAGGTTTCAACTAGAATCATTCTTTGCAGAATCATTCAAACGTAGCAGGTGCTCATTTCATGTTATGTTGGAATGATATAGATTTCAGCAAGAATCATTCTCTGCAGAATCATTCAAACGTAGCAGGTGCTCATTTCATGTTATGTTGGAATGATATAGGTTTCAACTAGAATCATTCTTTGCAGAATCATTCAAACGTAGCAGGTGCTCATTTCATGTTATGTTGGAATGATATAGATTTCAACTAGAATCATTCTTTGCAGAATCATTCAAACGTAGCAGGTGCTCATTTTATGTTATGTTGGAATGATATAGATTCAACTAGAATCATTCTTTGCAGAATCATTCAAACGTAGCAGGTGCTCATTTCATGTTACGTTGGAATGATATAGATTTCAGCAAGAATCATTCTCCGCAGAATCATTCAAACGTAGCAGGTGCTCATTTCATGTTACGTTGGAATGATATAGATTTCAACTAGAATCATTCTCCGCAGAATCATTCAAACGTAGCAGGTGCTTCTTTCATGTTATGTTGGAATGATATAGATTTCAACTAGAATCATTCTTCGCTGAATCATTCAAACGTAGCAGGTACTCATTTCATGTTATGTTGGAATGATATAGATTTCAACTAGAATCATTTTTCGCAGAATTATTCAAACGTACCAGGTGCTCATTTCATGTTACGTTGGAATGATATAGATTTCAACTAGAATCATTCTTCGCAGAATCATTCAAACGTAGCAGGTGCTCATTTCATGTTATGTTGGAATGATATAGATTTCAGCAAGAATCATTCTCCGCAGAATCATTCAAACGTAGCAGGTGCTTCTTTCATGTTATGTTGGAATGATATAGATTTCAGCAAGAATCATTCTCCGCAGAATCATTCAAACGTAGCAGGTGCTCATTTCATGTTACGTTGGAATGATATAGATTTCAGCAAGAATCATTCTCCGCAGAAGCATTCAAACGTAGCAGGTGCTCATTTCATGTTACGTTGGAATGATATAGATTTCAGCAAGAATCATTCTCCGCAGAATCATTCAAACGGAGCAGGTGCTCATTTCATGTTATGTTGGAATGATATAGATTTCAGCAAGAATCATTCTCCGCAGAATCATTCAAACGTAGCAGGTGCTCATTTCATGTTATGTTGGAATGATATAGATTTCAGCAAGAATCATTCTCCGCAGAATCATTCAAACGTAGCAGGTGCTCATTTCATGTTACGTTGGAATGATATAGATTTCAGCAAGAATCATTCTCCGCAGAATCATTCAAACGTAGCAGGTGCTCATTTCATGTTACGTTGGAATGATATAGATTTCAACTAGAATCATTCTTTGCAGAATCATTCAAACGTATTAGGTGCTCATTTCATGTTACGTTGGAATGATATAGATTTCAGCAAGAATCATTCTCCGCAGAATCATTCAAACGTAGCAGGTGCTCATTTCCTGTTATGTTGGAATGATATAGATTTCAACTAGAATCATTCTTCGCAGAATCATTCAAACGTAGCAGGAAATGAATATGAAAAGCTCACTGTGTAGCAATAACAGAATCATCAGTCTAAAAAAAAAGCAACATTTTAACACCAAGTATACATCAGCCCAAGCCATGAACGTGTCTGAAAAGAAAATGGTTGGACATTACCAAGATAGAGCTACCTTTACCACTTGCTAATATTCAGTTTTATTTGACGGATGACAGTTTAAAACGTGGAAGTTAGTTCTGTCATAACCAGTAGACTTTTCATGTTTCTTGTTTCGATTAAAAGATTTTAGCCGAGACGTTCTCCAGTCTAAATATTTTGTGTAAAATTTGCAGAAAAAGAAATGTTATTAATTGCTTGACAGATGTTCACAAAAAAGCAGGCTGTGTGGATTATAAAGAAAGTAACTTAGATAAAAAAACAATGGTAAAAAGTGGCTATCTCTAACGAGATGTTTAATTTAGATATTTCCAATAAAATTCAGCGCTCGATCTTCAAAGGAGAAACAATATCTTTCCAAAATGTTGTTCAATAATTGTTAGTTATTCAATAAGCTTAAATTAGTTGTGGCACAAGGCCAGAACTATGGTGGCTCAGTGAGATAATAATTCTTAACTTAGAAAAAAGGTTTATTTTAAAAGAAGAATTTATAATTAGAATTCAACTAAAATAACATTCTAATCTTTTATCCACTAAATTCAACTCGCATCTTGCGAAAAGAAAATTGATTTGCAGTTTTAATTTTACAAAAATCTTTATCTTCCGAAAATTCATATAATATGTATTCCAGGAAATGAATTGCTTTAAAGTTAACACACACACACACACACACACACACACACATTCACTCTCTCTCTCTCCCTCTCTCTTTCACTCTATCTATCTATTACTCTATCTATCTATCACTCTTGCAATTACGGCTGAATTTCAACTGATCCTATATATTTTCATTATTTCATTGCTTGTGAGATTTTTTTCACACCCGTTTTAACTGATGTTTTTTCTATTGGTGTCTAAATGTCAGTAAGTCTTCGAAGACCTCTTGAGTTGTCTAGCAGATTTTAACAGTGTTGTGGTCTGGATGGTCTTGATTTTTTCACCAATCTCTAATTTCTTCAATCTCAAGCCATTCAAGACCGTTCTCTTTCTTTTTTCCTTTTTTCTTTTTTCTTTTTCTCTTATCTTCTTTTCCCCCACTTCCTTTCTTTGCTTTTCCCTCCTTTTACTTCCTCTTCATTTCATTCCTTTCTCTTCTTTTTTCCCTTGTTTAAATTTTTTTCTTTTCTTTTCTTCTCTTCATTCTTCTCCTTTTCCACCCTTTTGCTTTCTCTTCATTTCACCTCTTTCTCTTTTTTCCTTTCTTTTTTCCTTTTTCCTTCTCTTATTTCCTTCTCAAGCTTTTTCTTCTTTTTCCTCCTTTTTTCTTTCTCTTCATTTCATCCCTTTCTCTTCTTTCTTTTTCTTTTTATTCTCTTCTTTCTCTGTTTTCCCCTGTTTTTTCCCTTTCTTTTCTTTCTTTTTTTCTTTTTCTTTTTGATCTCCTCTGGCTTCTTTAGTGAAAAATATTTCTTTAATCCCTTACAAAGTATGTCTTGCATATTACGTCGGTTTTATTGTTCTATGAGTAATTGATATTTGCAAATGATTATCCATTTGGATCGCGTTTGCCGCAATTAATCAAAATTAGGGGTTAATTGCTCATCTAATTTTTTTAATCACTTTCCTTTTGGGGAGTGGGGTGTCCTCGTGGTGTAATGGTTAAAGCGATGGACTGCGGAATCGTAGTAAGCGAGTTCGTATTCCACTCGCGCTATTACGTTCACTTTCGGGAAAATACCCTCGGAAAAGGTATGAACCTCTTGATTCTCCTAGCTATGGGTTAAATAGTACCACTACTGTTCTTCTATGAGAATAGCTTTGTCATTAAATAACCTACAAAAGTTGATATGCCATTAAACAAAGAAATAAACCTTTCCTTTCGGGGGTAGTCTCTATGGCTTACATATTGTTCTGTAGTATAGAAGTAAGCGAGTTCGAACTCCAGTTACGGTATTACATTTATTTTCGGATTAATATCCGCGGGAAAGGCATGAACTCTCTGATGCCCCCAGCATTGGGTTGAAAAAAACCACTACTGTTCTTCTACAAGGTTGGCTTTGACTTTAAATAACACAGAAAGATTGATATGCCATTAAAGAAAGAAACCAGACCAAACCAAAACAAACCAAACCAACCTTATTTCCTTTCTCTTTGTAAGTTTATTTGTATTATCTTAAATATTGAAATTTAAAATAATTGGCGACTTATGTTCAGATACGAAACTGTTTTATTCGGACCCAACATTTTATAACTGTAAACGCAAACACAAGGAAAAGGAATATCTTGTAAGGGTTTATCAACGTATTTCCTTTGCAGCCACCCTACCATTCAGTCTCTCAGCAATTCCTACCAAAGTCTAACCACAAATTTTCTCTTAGGGTTTCAAAACTCTACTTCTTAATTTTCAAATATCTCATTTTTATATATTCTCTATTTCAATTACTTATTGCATGATACTTTCTAGAATCATCACGTGTTACAAACACTTATTTCTCCACGCCGTTCGACCAGCCTTGATTTGTTTATCATCCATATCCAGTCTTCCCCAACGTTATTTTGACGTGAGGCGTTAAACCCAGACACCACCTGTGCACGCATTTGAATTTTGAGAGGAACTCCCCTTACATTCAAAGTCGTTAGCGAACTTACAATTTTACCAAAATGAATAAATAATTAATATAATTAATTAATCATCTTATATTACATCATTTTCTCTCCTTGTATTTCCTTCCTTCTTTTTCTTTTCTTCTTCACTATTTATTTCTATCTTCTTTACTTTTTCTTTTCTTTTGTTGGGTAGTCACCGAAAACCTCTATGTTGGTAATGGCTAATTGTCGTATGAGTGAGAGAAAAGTATAAAAACATCTCTTCTTAAGTGGTAGGTCCATATTACTTTATTCTTTCCATTCAGTCTCTCAAGACCGGTAAGCAGAAAGAAATGCGTAAAGGACACAATATGTAGGCAAACTTCTTCGTTCTTTTGGGAATCGACTCTTCTTCTATTTTTGATTTATTCCACGTTCTTCGTTCATGCAACTGTTTGTCTTCTCTTACCTCAGCCACCACTAGAGAAAAAGAGGGCTAATCACACAATCCGCGATATATGGAAGTAAATAATAGAAATGAATCCTACAGTATGAAGAAAATCGAAAAACAAAGTAATCCAATATTGATAAATTTATTATGATGGAAAGTCAACGTTAAAATGTTTCGGTTTTAGTAAAACTTAATGAGGAATTTAAGATGGGGAAATAGTGCCGCTAGAACAACATGATAAATGTTCATGATAAAAAATTCATCACTTTTGGAGTATTTTGTTTTTCCATTTTTTCCCATATATATGTATATATGTGTGTGTATGTGTGTGTGCGTTTGTTTGTTTAGGTTCAATGGCATATCCACCTTTGTAGGCTATTTAATGGCAAATCAATTCTTATACAAATAAACAGTTCTAGTTAAAAGAATTCAGTTAAGCATGAGTACACAGTTTAATTGTCAAAAATAGTTCTATTTCAAACAAGTCAGTTTATCATGATTAGACAGTTTAAATGTCAAAAACATTTTTATTTCAAGCTATTCAGTTTTGTCAAACAGTTCTAATTTTTAAAAATTCAGTTTAGCGTAAGTACACTTTCAAAGTCAAAAACAGTTCTATTTCAAACAATTCAGCTTAGCATACAAAAAAAGTTATATTTCAAGCTATTCAGTTTAGTTCTATTTTACCCATAGATAGGACTCTATCAGGTGCTACCACTCCCAAAGATCCAACATTAGTGGAACCTCGCCATGAGATTGTTTAATGTCATAAACATTACGCTCGTTTGGTGGGTTCTTACCCTTCTGCAGAAAAGCAGTTGGTGTATTCTACAGCCCCAGCCGACGGGACAAGTGTGTGTGTGTGTGTGTGTGTGTTAATATTAGTAGTCACAGCAATTAGTCCTTGTATTAATACTTTATTGAAATCAAAATCATTGTGTCTATGGTGTCATATACGATGACAACAATGAAGGAATAAATGAGCTAAACACTTGATTAAAAAAATATAAGTCTTTCGACAACATACTTAGGAAAAACCAAAATGGCTTCCGAAGAAATAGATCCACGACCTCACAAATATTAACCATCCGTAGAATCCTTGAAGGTGTACGGGCAAAAAACCTACAAGCGACATTAATATTTGTCGACTTTACCAAGGCCTTCGATTCCATTCACAGAGGAAAGATGGAACAAATCCTACTTGCGTACGGCATACCTAAAGAAACCGTAGCAGCAATAACGATTCTTTCGTTGGGTCGAAACTTCTGTAAGCGTGTAGGAGAGAGACAGGGAGACGGAGACAGATAAAAGACTGGTATATTAGCCCACATCTTCTTGACCGCATTTTACAATATTCAGAGCTCCACTTAGCACTTACTTCTGCTCCATGGCCGGGGTAACGCTATGGGCCAATGTCCCCCCCACCTCTGGGTACTCGCTGACTTTGACTCTCTTGACTCAATGTCTCTATGACTGGTTGTCTGACGTGGGTACCTGTGTATATATAATTTCCCAACACCCGTTACTAGCTCACGTTACTAGCTTCTGGCTGTGAATCCACGTGAGCTGCTTTCACTTCCGTATCGCTGTTTTCCTGTATAAACAGCTGGAAGTCGCCCAGTCGACTGAGGCTGTAGAATACACCGACTTCTTCTCTGCAGAGAAGTAAGACTTCCCCAAATTAAACAATCTGATGGTATGTTCCAGTAATGCAGGAGATTTGGGGAATGCGAAGTACCCCTTCATTGCCATCGCTTCCAGGTTTAATCTGGCCCGAAAAGGTAGCACCTGATAGGATCCTATCTCTTGGTCAAGTAGAACTAAACTGTGTACTTATGCCAATCTGAATTGCTTGAAATAGAACTGTTTTGACAATTAAACTGCGTACTTATTCAAAACTGAATTGTTTGAAATAGAACTGTTTTTGTATGCTAAACTGAATTTTTTGAAATAGAACTGTTTTTGACATTGAAACTGTTCTTATGTTAAACTGAATTGTTTGAAATAGAACAGTTTTGACATTTAACTGTTTGACTAAAGTAAATAGCTTGAAATAGGAATGCTTTTGGCAATTAAAAAGTGTACTTGAGCTAAACTGAATTGTTTGAAACAGGATTGTTTATTTGTATTAAAATGGGCTTGGCATTAAATAATCAACAAAGGTTGATATGCCATAAAACTCAAACCAACAGCAGGAACATGACGGACCGGTCAAAGATTAATATGCTACAATAGTTTATGTTTGTAAATTTACTGTATTGTCGTTATTTATTCCAGAGGCGAAATTTCGACCAAATTGAAAAGCTTCTATATCCATATTTACCAACCCCTCCGCTCGGGCAGGATATGACTCAAGGTCAATTTTTAAGCGGAGTTGAACAGGTTTGAATTTAGAGTTTTACTTCTCCTAAACTAGCTGCCTCTCCAAGGCTGAAGAAACCAGTCTGTCCTACTATTTGCCCATAGCTAGAGGGAGAATAACTGGATTCATACCTTTCCCAATGGTATTAGTGCTATGTCAAATGCAATCAGTCTCGTCCAGGGTTTGAACTCGTGTCACCGTGTCCATTTCCTACTACGATAACTATTTCTCCACAGGCACCTTCTATATCGACTGTGCTAATTTGAGCGTTCGAAATTATGGAAAAAGATCATTCCTCCCGATGTGTTTTTTTCCAGCTGCAGCTGTTACATAAAAATTATACCTCCACTTCTGTCTCGGATAGGTGACATTGTCTGGTCAGCCCCCGTCACTTCTTAAATGACTGGTGACAGCGGCAAGTTTGGATCCTGTGTGCTAGATTAAGCATATCTTGTTACATCTATCCCACTGGGTGATATGTTGAACTTGTCAATTCATTTCCCATCCGGCCGTAGGCATTTTAAATTAACTAATCAATTAGAGCCCCGGTTTCATTTGCTTAGTGTTACACTTTCTTTTCTCTCACTGACTTTTTCCTGTTTTCTTTATTTCTCTCGTTTCCCTTAATCCCACCTTTTCTTTCTTTCTTTCTTTCAATTTTTTTTGTTCTATCTCTCCCTTCCTCCCTTTTCTTTCTTTCTTTTTTTCTTTCTTATTGCATAGTCACCGATGATTGCTATGTAAGTGATTGCTAATCCTCGTATTTTTTTTCTTTTCTTCTTGTAAATTTTCCTCTTTCTTTCTTTTTTTTCGCATAGTTTCTTTCTTTCTTTCTTTCTTTCTTTCTTTCTGTTGTTCTATTATTTTCGTTCTCTGTTTCCCTCCCCTTTCATTCTTTGCTCTTGTTTTATTGCAATAAAGCAGCTCTTCTCTTGCTTATTTTGTTATTTCGTGTCTGTATCCGTTGCTAATTTGTGAAACAGAAGTTATCTGCCCTTGTAAACCGCCATAATTCATCCTAACAACGTGAAAAATCGTCAGGAAAGGCACACAGATAATAGTTTGAATATTTAACTGATCATCATCATCATCATCATCATATGATACTGCTAGCATGGATCTCCCTGACCCTCTCCCACCACGCGTCTCTATGATCCATCGCTCACAGGAGGCCTTCAAGGCTATATCTTGTACCGGCACAGAGCTGTTGTATATAGGTTCTAGCTGGGTGTCCTGCCTTTGCTCGTCTTTGTGAGGGGGTCAACAGGAGTACGTTACTTGTGAGTTCGTCCTTACTTTTCCTGCAGTTTTGTGGGGTGTTGTCCGGACTTGTTCAATATTGCCCGCAGCATTCTTGTGTAATTACCGTCAAGCTTTTTCTCCATATGTTTTGTTAACGTCCATGCAGTGCATCCATATAGCAGTATCGATACGAACGCTACTTGGAAAAAACTGCGTTTTATTTTATCGGTCAGGTCTGACTTCCATATGATAGTCTATCGATAGCTGTCCATGTCTTTGGAAGTCGCATGTTTATGTCTGTCTCAGTTGTTGAGACATTGCTTCCTAGGTAGGTGAACTTATCCATTAGTTTCAGAGAAGTATCGTTTAGTGTGGAGATGTCGCCTTTTTGATTAAAACATATATTCTGTCTTGTCTGCGTTGACATGGAGGCCTATGTCAGCAGCTGCTCGTCCCAGACAATGTAGCATGGATTCAGCTTGAGCGGGTGTATTTGCGAGAAGCGCTATGTCATCAGCGTAGTCCCGGCCGTAATTGTTTGTGCGGGGTATCTTCTGCTTTTTTCTTTTGCTAGCTTGAAACCGTTATCTTTCTATTTATTGATAGACATTTTAAGCACTTAGTCTAGGTAGATGATAAACAGGTATGGGGCTAATGTATCTCGTTGCAATACATCTGCTATAATGTCGAAGTAGTCTGTGTCTCCATCCGTGGAGCGGACTTTTGCTTTCGTGTTTTTTATACAGTATCATAATGGCTGCGACAGTTTCTTTGGGTAGACGGTAGACGAGTAGTATTTGCTCCATATCTCTGTGAATGGAGTCAAGGGCCTTGGAGAAGTTGACAGATAATATTGTTGCGTCAATTTTTTTGCACGTACACATTAAAGAATTCGACGGATACTCAAAATTTGTGATGTCGTCGATCGATTTCTCCGAAAGCAATTTTGGTTCTTCCTAAGTATCTTCTCAATTTTTGGTTCTATGTGGTTGCACAGTAGAGCATTGTAGATCTTGGCCATTGTCGGTTTAAGGGTTATACCTCAGTAGTTCTTGACTATTCGGAGGTCACCCTTCTTAGAGAAGGGGAGGATGCATCCCTTTGTCCATCTGTCTATTGTGTTTTGGTTATATACGGCAAAAGTCTATCAAGGAGGAGAAAGCACTAGTCCTGTCTTTGATTAACGATATTAAATCCAAAACACTTGAGACCAACCAATGCCAGGAATTGTATATAATTCAAACTGAATTTCTTGTTATATATATATATATATATATATATATAACAAGACATTGAGTTCTTTATATATATATATATATATATAAATGAAAGAGTTATAATCGGTAATTGATTAAAATCGATTAAAATCAAAAACTTAGGTGCCTTTTGACCGACCTATTTTCAGAGGGAAAAGATATCGCTGGTAAATAAGAATTGACGATCGAAAATAGGAGAGATGGTGATTTCGAAAGAAAGAAAAAAAATGAAGTCAGAATTATAATTCCCTCAGTTACTCTAACTTATGAATGTATTCTCTCTGCTGAAACATGGCCGGTCGATGCAAACTGATCGAAACAGATTCGATGATATTGAGATGATTCTTAGACCGAGCTCAGCGCAAGACAGTATAACGCTCATCAGTATAATGTTCTAAAGTAAATTGAATGTTAAGGAATGACAGAATGGGTATCCTCATGTTGTAATGGTTAAAATGATGGACTGCATAATCGTAGTAAGCGAGTTCGTACTCCAGTCGCGCTATTACGTTCACTTTTGGACAAATACCCTTTGGAAAGGTGCGAACCTCTTGATTCTCCTAACTATGGGTTAAATAGTACCACTACTGTTCAAGAAGGATAGATTTGGCATTAAATAACCTACAAAGGTTGATATGCCTTTAAACAAAGAAACCCGTGGTGTAATGGTTATCGTCGCAGGAATTGGACACGGCGACACGAGTTCAAATCCTGGACTGATTGCATTTCACATAGCACTAATACCCTTGGGGAAGGTATGAATCCAATTATTCTCCCTCCAGCTATGGGTAAATAGTAGGACAGACTGGGTTCTTCAGCCTTGGTAGGGCAACTAGTCTAGGAGAAGGAAAACTCTGAATTCAAACCTGTTAAAATCCGCTTAAAAAATTGACCTTGTGTCATATCTTGCCCGAGCGGAGGGGTTGGGTAAATATGTTAAACAAAGAAACCTAAACCAATGGCGGACTCTGAAGCTTATGACAGCCCAGATTTTCCCCTCTTCTTCGATATTAAACTCTTCTATATTTTAGTTAAACTTTCGAAAAATTCTAAATCATTTGAGATGTACGGGATGTTTTAGAAAAATTGATATGGGCTTCAGTATTGAGATATGGAAATTAGAGGCTTATATTGAGATTAGAGGGTATATCAGAGAGGATGACAAAATTAGTAAAAGAAATAAAATATTATAGTTACAGGGAAAGATTAGAGAAATTAAGATTAACTACATTACTAGAAAGAGGACTGAGAGGTTGGTTGTTTTTTTTTTTGCGGAGGGTTATGACATATCAACTTTTAGAAGTTAATGTCAAATCCATTTTTATACGAATAAACAGTTTTATTTCAAACAATTCAGGTTAGCATGAGTACACAGTTTAATTGTCAAAAACATTTCTATTTCAAGCTATTAAGTTTAGTCAAACAGTTCTAATTCAAACCATTCTGTTTAGCATAAGTACAATTTTAATGTCAAAAACAGTTTTATATCAAACAATTCAGTTTTGCCTAACTAAGCAGTTTTAATATTAAAACAGTTATATTTCAAGTGATTTAGTTTAGCATATGTACGTCGATTAGTTCTATTTAACCCATAGATGACTGAGAGGTAAGCTGCTTGGAACTCAGAATATTTGAAGAAATTTTTTTCAATATTTCTTCTTGAACTGAAAATTTACTGTCAAAGCAAATTTCAAAAACTAAGTCTATTAACGATTTTTTTGCCAGTAGAATAATGTATTGTGGAACAAATTGCCTGTTCAGATAAAAAGAAAGCAGTAGTGTATAAGTTTTAAGATGGATTTGGATGATTTCAAAAATAATGGTAAGAAAATGAGTTTTGGGGAACTGCCAGAGAAATTACTTAATAGAATTTGATTTGTGTATATGTAATATAACGGACGGGCGCTGTCGTTGAGAACGCGCGAGCGCATCGGCTGTCGTCAATCAGTGAAAATGTCACGAACCTAAGGCGTGCGGGCAGAATGGCCTACAGGATTCAGACGTGATTTTGATATAATCACACATGAATTATCACGTGTTTTACAACAGTTTCATTGGTGACATCGAACATTCTGGGATCTTCGATTTGTTCTTCAAAATCTCTATGTAAGAAAACAAGTCAGGAGATTTTGGCAGAGTTGAAGGCAGGTTTCAAAACAGGTGCGTCAAAGGTTCAGGAGACCCAAACCCGTCCTACCCAGCCTGTTACGACCCAACTGTCAGGAGCGTGTCAACAGCCGGCTATCACCGACACCCGCCGTCGCCACCAAGAAGAAGGGAGGGGAAGAACATAACGAAACGAACTTTTCGAGCTGCAACTATTGTAGTGCAAGTGAATAAAAAACGACTGCTATTTTTCTCCCTTAAATTTCGAGTTTGAGTATTTCTTTTTCTGCGGACTCCTTTCTTTAAAACACAACACTTTGGTCCACTGGTACATATAGATGTTGTATTAAAAGTGTATATACTTGATGCAAAGATTTTTAAATGTTGGTGTGAGAAGATAGACAAGGAATCACAATGAATTAAATGAATTATAAATTCCGAAATATAATAATTTGAACAGTCCTTGTTCAAATAGTCTGAAATTTTAACAACACGAAAGTCAATGTTTAATGTTCAATATTTTTCCTTTCAGGTATAGGAATGCTATTTGCTGTAAAGGAAAAATCATTTGAACATTATTGGTAAAATTTTGAATTGATTCAACATATACTGTTAAATTGCACAGTCGCCTGGGGCTGTAGAATACACCGACTGCACCTCTGCAGAGGGGTAAGACACCCCCCAATGAGAGTCCTGGATATGACACTAAACGATCTGATGCTGAGGCTTCAGTGATGCTGGAGCTTAGGGAATGCGGAGTACCCCTTCATTGCCATTGTTCTTAGGTCTACTCTGGCCCGGAATGGTAGCACCTGATAGGGCTCTATATATGGTTTAAATAGAACTAACTGCATACTTATACTAAGCTAAAATGTTTGAATTAGAACTGTTTGACTAAACTGAATTGCTTGAAATAGAAATGTTTTTGATAATTAAACTGTTTACTTACATTTGAATTGTGTGTTTATGCTAAACTAAATTATTTGAAATGGAACTGTTTTTGTCGTTGAAACTCAACTCACACTAAACTGAATTGTTTAATTTAAAACTATTTTGACATTTAACTGTGTTTAAACAAATCTATACTTATACTAAAGTGAATTAGCTGAATTAGAACTGTTTGACTAAACTGAATAGCTAGAAATAGAAATGTTTTTGGCAATTACACTATGTACTCATGCTAAACTGAATTGTTTGAAATAGAACTGATTATTTGCATAAAGATGTCTCATCATCATCTTGTCGTGCCGCCAGCACGGATATCCCTGACCCTCTCTCGCCACTCCTCCCTGTCGTTCATCGCTTCTTGCAGGTCCTCAGGGCTACATCCCGTATCCTCACAGAGCTGCTGTATGTAGTTTCGAGCTGGTCGCCCTGCTTTTGCTAAGCTATGTGAGGGGTCCATAGGAGAACATCACTTATGAGGTCGTCCCTGCTTCTCCAGCAGTGTCCTGCATGTCTGGTTCGTCTAACTTTGATAGTTTTCTTGATGGGAGTTAGGTGGCCGTATAGCTGCTGTTTTGTTGTGTGTTGCCTTCAGGACTTGTTCAAAATTGCTCGCTGCATTCTTGTGTAGTTGCCGTTGTCAATGCACACAAAAAGAAATACATGTGCTTTAATCAAACAGGCGACATCTCCACACTAAACGGTAGCTCTCTGAAACTAGTCCACAAGTTCACCTACCGAGGAAGCAGTGTCTCATCAACCGAAAAAGATATCGACACATGACCAGCAAAGGCATGGAGAGTTATCGATAGGCTATCGGTCATATGGAAGTCAGACCTGACCGATAAAATAAAACACAGTTTCTTCCAAACAGCAGTCGTGTCGATACTACTATATGGATGCACTACATGGACGCTGACTAAAAGGATGGAGAAAAATCTTGACGACAACTACACAAGAATGCTGCGAGTAATTTTGAGCAAAATTTTGAAGATGAAAATGTACTTGGCTTAAATAACCTACAAAAGTTGATATACCATAAAACCCAACCAACCAACCATATGCCGTTAGAATTTGAGATAATTTGAACGAGAATTGGTAAAGTTCTTAAATTATGAAATAATATCAATTTTTCTGAAACATCCTGTATTGCATTCATCCTCATCTTCGAATTATCCTTACTGACTATCTTAATCAATCTCAGAATGAAAAAAGAAATCTAATACGGGCAAATGCTAAAACATTTTATGCAAGTCTTGAAGATCATAATCTTTTTTGTTGCTTTTCAATAAGGTTCTAATGTGTGATTTCCTGTTTTCGGTTGGCAAATTAAGCAGGATGAAACTGAAATTAAGAATTGCTTCCGAGGTGACTTGAACTTCCACATTAAACGAGAAAATTCTTTGTCGCATGAAAGATTTTTCAGTATTCTATTAAATTCTTTTCTTCAATCCTGATGTAATAATTTTTGAAAATCTGAACAGAAAGAAATCAACAAAAAACAAATGAACAGAAAAAATGTACAAAACCCTAAACAAACGAAAAAGACAACGGAATTTAGAAAAAACAAAAAATAAAACAGAAATGAAAAAAAAAAAAAAAAAAAAAAAAAAAAACCAACAAAATTTGAATATTTGAGCAGATGTGTAAGTACAGAAATTTTAATCGCGTGAAAGATGTGGAAGATTAAAAATGGTTTTGATTGAAAAGGATTTTTAAGTCTTTTTTTATGAAAGCGTTTGAGATTTGTCGATAATGTGGAAGCAATTAAAAGTACTTAATTTAATCTACAGATTAATTTTCACGTATTGACGAAAATTGCAGATCATTTGTTTCGTGATAAGAAAAAAATAGCGGACATTTAAGAATCGTTTAGTTTGCTACGTGTGGAACTCTTTTGCGGAAAGAGGTGAGTTTTCGAAACAAATGAAATAAGTGATCCTGTCAATGAATTGTTGCATGACAGCCATGTCTTAAACGAAGAATTGGAAATCAGTCGTTATTTTTCCAAAGAGATTTGCAGAGGTAGAAAAAAAGGAGTCAATACAAGAAAGAATAAAGAACAATCTAAGCGGTGAATTAAAAAGAAAAAAGTGTCGAGCATGTAAATAGCAAAATTATTGAGGCGATTAAACTGATTTTAAAACGAACAGATTTTCGTGCCATGATAATGATGATGATGATGATCCTCATCATCAACAACATGGTGAACTGATAGCATGTATTCCCTTGACTTTCTTTCGCCATCCGTCTCTATCGGTCATCACTTTTGGTAAGTCCTATAGACGGCACTCTGTGCCTGCCCAGAGCTGATAAATGTTGGCTTTTACTGGTTGGCCAATACTGGATCGTTAATGTACAGGAGGCAGAAAGTCACTCATAAGTTGGTCCTTGCTTCACTAGCAGTGTCCATTATATTTTGCAATTCTCACTTGGAGGGTTTGTAAGATGGGAGGTAAGTGTCTGTATAGCTGCTGTTTTGTAGGGCCCTCCTTCCAGTATTTGTTCAAAACACCTCACAGAATCCTTGAGTGGTTTCCATCTAGCTTTATCTATGAGCGTTTCGTTAAAGTCCAGGTGGTGCAACCATACAATAATATTGACACGGATACATCTTGGAAGAAATTGAGTTTTATTTTATCAGATCAGATTTCCATATGATCGTTTACCTGTCAATAGAAGTCTCCACTTTACCGATACGTATGGTGACATTACTTTTTGTTGATGAGATATTGCTACCGAGGTACATGAACTCTTATATATTGAGATCTGTCTAAATTTTTCCTGGAGAGAAAAAATGTTATTTTATCACGAAACCGAGGAAAAACTGTTCTAACGGTCATAATAATATCCGCTTTATTGATTGAGCAAATTTAACGTCATGTCAACTCGTCTAAGGTTATTTTGTTTTGAGAGATTAGGGAATCGTGTTCATTGTACGTTTATATTTACATTTTTTGTGTAGTTGTTTCTTAAGAGAAACAGGTCCATTGGTCTAGCGGTTAGAGTGTTCGCCAATGTCCCGGGAGACCAGGGTTCAATCCCAAGTCGGGTCATACCAAAGACTCAAAAAATGATACTTGATACCTCCTTGCTTAACACTCAGCATTATAAGGTATGGATCAAGGGTAAAATGGAGCAATCTAGGGAAAGGAGTAGCGCCCATCCCTACGCCTCAGTGTGGTAGCTATTGAAAAGGGAGCCTTCGGTTCACCGTCGACAATGGTTTTTTAAAGAGTTTTGAAGGATTTATTGGCAATTATATTAAATTTATCAAGATTGAAATAAATGTTGATTCCTTTTTATTTTATAAAAAGTCTCCCTGAAGAAACTCTTTCTTCGTGCAAAGGTCTATCTTATCAGTCCTATTCGTAAGCTTTTTTACTACAAAAAAGTCACTTGTACTATTACGAATGAATTCACTTTGGCAATTAATCGCAACCTTGGCAACACGCTGACTATTTAAAGTAAGCACAAAACACTCCTTTTATTAGCTTACGCCATTTTGGATTTTATTGCCTTCTCGTGGTGTTGAGAAAAGAGATATTTTGAGATAATGCATGTGATGTCAACATATTTATAAACATATTCCAATAAGTTTTGATTTTATGACTACTTGAAGTCGAGGAGTGTTTTTGTGCAGACATTGTATTTATAGCAGTAGCTACATTAGTTTATGATTGGTTTTATGGCATATCAACCATTGTTGGTTATTTAATGCCAACTCCTGTTTTTACACGCATACTAAATATATGATTTGTAAAAACATTTTGTAAATACACGCAGTGAAATTATCAAACAGTTCTATTTCTAACAATTCAATTTAGCATAAGTCATTTATTTGTACGCTGTTTAAATATAAACCGGTTCTATTTGATCCATCGATAGGACTTTATCAGGTGCTGCCACTCCGGGCCAGAGTGGACCTGGGAGCGATAGCAATGAAATGGTACTCTGCATTCCCCCAAGCTTCAGTATTATTGGAGCCTTACCTTCAGATTGTTCAGTGTCATATCTAAGACACTCATTGTGGTGGGGTTACTCCTTTGCAGAGGTGCAGTCGGTGTATTCTACAGCCCCAGTCGAATGCGCTACTCGCTGTAGAGCCCCAGCCGGCTGAAGAACATAAGTTTTAGTACCAGTAAACATAAATTAGCTTAACACTTCACATAATTTTCCATTAGGATTTAAATACATGTCCTAATTTTCTGTATTAGTTTTCCAAGAAAAAACTCGTTAATCAGAAGTTATTTTCCGAATGTATCTTCTATTTGCATTTAAACGGTTTTAAATTTAATTTGTACTTCAACTAATACTTATATTTTCATTATTTTTTTTTTGGAGGTAGAGTTCTGCAGCTCATTTATTTTCCTAAAAATTGCAGTAAAAACTTGTATTTCTTGCTAACTGTCTTGTTAAAACCAAATCGTAGGTGTAAACTTGCTACTTGTTCAATTATTTCAGACCATTACTTTCTAAAAGGTAATGTTTATACGTATTTGAACGCGCACACATCTTGTTTTGATTGCATTATTTTTGCAAGGCTTATTTTTGCAAAGCTTATTTTTGCAAGGCTTATTTTTGATGAAACAAAGATCCAGGCTCACTCGTTAGTTTAGCGACTCTTCTAAATAGCAATTTGAGTTCGCCTTTTCAATCTATTTGATCGATTTTGAACAAAAATTTTAGTAAGATAGAAATAATTTTTTTTAATTAAAAAAAAACAACAACAATCCGCCAATAACATAAGTTTGGTCCTTCTTGGATGTTGTTCCTGGTTGAGTCTCCGTGGTGCAATGGATAACGTGTTGGACTGTGACATCGTAGTAAGCAATCTCGAATTCTACTCTTGCTATAACATCCACTTTCTGACAAATGGGTTAAATAGTACGACAACTATTTGTCTAGATTTCTGAGATGAAACCGTTCTATGTAATAACAAATACCGCAACTGTTCCTCTACAAAGATGATTTTGGCATAAAATAACCCTCAAAGGTTGATATGCAAAGCAACCATAATGTTTCCATCTTAAAACTGAAAACCTGGAATATAAACATACACACACACACACACATACGTATACATATGAGAGTAATTTTATGCATATAATTTTAACCTTTTTAAAAAGTATCCACACGCCTGTGGATGTATTTATTCACCCAACCCTTTTGCTAAAAGATGTAATGCAAGATCAATTTTTAAGAAGAGTACAGCTCGTGTGACTTCAGGGTTTTCCTTCTCCTTGCTAAGGCTAAAGAACCTAGACTGTTCTACTATTTACCTATTGCTTTAAGAAGGGAGATGGATTCATGCCTTTCCGAAGAGCATTAGTATGAAGTGAAATGCAAACAATCTCGTATCGGACTTGAACACCGGAAGCCGATTCCACTTTAGTTGACGATAACCCTTACGCTAAGAGCGCCTACAAGTGTTTGATGTTTGAATGGCTTCTCTTTTCAACCGAATAACATTTTTTATACAAGAACCAAAAAAAAAAGTAAAAAATTAAATATAGAATTTCAAGTTGTTTCTACATATGCTGTTAAAATTGGAGATCATTTCAACTATTATTAGTCAAGTTATAAGATTACGAAATGATATCAAATATTCTGAAACACCACACACAAGTATACACACACACACACACACACACATATATATATATATATATATATATACGATTGCAGATATTTAGGCATTACATTTTCATAATTACGTAGGCGAGAGAGAACGAAGAATCTTGTCATTCGAAACTAAGTCGTCACGACATTCTCGCGCTTTCAATTCTTCAAGTAGCTGATCTTCCATGCCAAAAGCCATCCATTTTTATTTGGTTCTATTTGTCGTCTGCATACAAAATAGGCTCTGATTGGTCCATTTCATATGCAGATCAGACGACATTTAATACCAAATTAACAAAATGGCCGTTTTTAAGCTGTTTATATTTTTTCAACTTTTTTATTCTTTGTGTCGCAGCATTGCATCAATATTATTTTAATTTTAGCTAAATACCATGTCCAGCCTATTTCAGCACGAAACTAGATGAGTTTGTAATGTGAATAAAAAAAAAAGAATATCTTGAACTAATTTACCAAGTTGGCAGGATGTCTTGGCAAGATTCGTGATCTTCACGTTTTTTCTGGATTCGAACACTGATCTCGAGCACAGTGGAGAAAAGCACAATTATCTCAACGATCATCATGATAATCATCAAGGCGTACTAACAGTACAACTTCCTTTGACCCACTTTCGCCATCAGTCCCTATCAGCCATCGCGCTTGGAAAAGTTTTCTAGAGCAGTACTTTTAAAACAATAAGTTTTTTTGGTTTTATGGCATATCAACCTTTGTTAGTTATTTAATGCCAAATCCATTTTTATACAAATAAACAGTTCTATTTCAAACAATTCAGTTTAGCATAAGTACACAGTTTAATCGTTAAAACCATTTCTATTTCAAACTATTCAGTTTAGTCAAACAGTTCTAATTTGAACAACTCAGTTTTGTATAAGTATAGCTTTTGTTTACTCAATGTTAAATGTAAAATAGTTCCATTTTAAACAATTTAGTTTTGCGTAAGTACAGTTTCAATCTCAAAAACAGTTCTATTTCAAACAATTCAGTTTAGCAAATAAAAACAGTTCCATTTCTCGCAGTTCAGTTTAACTAAAGTATACAGTTTAAATGTGAAAACAGTTCTATTTCAAACAATTCAGTTTAGCAAAAGTACGTAGTTTAAATGTCAAAACAGTTCTATTTCAAACAATTCAGTTTCGCATTAGTAAGCAATTTATTTCCATTTAACCCATAGATAGGATCCTATCAGGTGCTACCACTCCGGGCTCGAGTGAACGTGGGAGCGATGGCAATGAAGGGGGACTCTGCATTCCCCCAAACTCCAGCATTCCTGGAACATCACAATTAGATTGTTTAGTGTCATATACCAGACACTCATTGTAGACGAGAGTGGGGAGGTCTTACCCCTCTGCAGAGATATAGTCGTTGTATTCTGCAGCGCCAGTCGACTGGGCAACAAATAATAAGATGTGCAGGATATTTTTTCAATGTGCCACGGACCGATGGCATGTTTATGCGTAACACACACACACATATAAAGAGAGAGAGAGAGAGAGAGAGAGAGAGAGAGAGAGAGAGAGAGAGAGAGAGAGAGAGAGAGAGAGAGAGAAACAAACAAAAAAAACAAAACAGCAACACAAAAATATGAAACTAATGGTTTGCTCACCCGATGGCGACACAGAATTCTTCGACATGGTCGCCTGAGTTTTGCAAAGAGATAAATTAGTAAAATATATGTTTATAATGAGCCTAGATTATGTACTACAAACATCAATAAATCTAATAATAAAAAATGGTTTTCAATGAAAAAAGACATAAGGCAGACAACGTTCCTTAGAACCTATGACAGACACTGACTACACAGACGATCTAGTGCTTCTTATGAGTACGACTGGCAAGCCGAATCACTGCTTCTTAGCCAGTTGCAAGCTGCAGAAGTTCATTTGCTTTAAACAAAAATGAGCCATCTCCACATTAAGCAACAAGCTTCTAGAATTAGTAGACCTGTTCACAACCTCGGCAGTAACATCTCATCCATTGAAAGTGATGTCAATTTACGCATAGCAAAGGCGTGGTCGGTTTTTGACAGGTTATCCATACTATGGAAATCTAATCTAAATAAGATAAAACACGATTTCTTCCAGATTGTGGCTGTATCGGTACTACAAAGCAGCTGCACCACCAGGATGCTAACAACGCATGGAAAAAATAGCTGGCAAATACACAAGAATGCTTGTCATGTTGTAGAAGAAACTGTCTATGGTGAGAACAACAATCGAGGAATTTCTACACATCGAGTTAGTTTATGGTAACAATCCAAGAGAAAAACCGCACTATTACTTAATCGTGTAACGCTACAGACTCAAATATAATGTAGGTGTGATATTACTCTTTAAATACAACACAAAACAACTCTGTTGATTATCATGAAACGAAAATTTATTTGTGACTACCTTTTTCATTGAAGTCGCGAAATGAGAGAAAGATTAAAATAATTATTTCAGCCCATTAAATCGACTGGAACTATTTATCGTGCGAGACGAAAATATAGACAGAGACTATGTGAGACGAAAAGGGACAGGCACTTAGTTACTTTCTTTGCTGTTCCGCACACCACTTGTGAGCGTATGACCTCACCTTCGGCTGACTCCGCCCTATCTCCACATCAGGATCTCTTTGTCGTCTGTTGTCTCCAATTCCGTCTCCAACTGGCCGAAACAAACTTCTCAACCCCCCACTTCTTTCTTAATATATGTTCTAATATTTCTCTTGACTGATGCCTTAATCACACTTAATCATTAAAACCTTTTAGTGAAACGTTATTGCTAAATCTCAGCTGACATCGATCAAAATGGTTATTTTAATATTTCGCTTACAGCTGATTTTAAAGCATTCTTTATTTAGATATCCGGTGAAATGTGCACGCAAACAAGGTCTATGTAAGTTCTGACCTTTTCAAATCGAAAACCTGTAACTTGGAACTCAATTTTTTTTTCTTGCAAACAATTTATAACTAAACTAAAGTAAAATAATTAACTAAAATCCCTAATCATTTTACAATAGTACCTCACAGTCTAAGACAGGGGTCTCGAACTCAAGGACTTAAAATAGTCATTAAGTATTGAGGGAGACGCATAGCAGTCCGAAAGGGAAAGGTGGGTGCAGGATTTCAATCAGTGATAATTCAAATTTACAATACAAGGCTGCTATTTATTTTTTCATCAAAATGAAAATGCATATGATAGTAAATGGGAGGTGTTGATTTGTACAAAATGGAAAGGAACAAATTCTTAGTTTTAAATTTTCTTTGATTACGTTTTTACTTTTGGTAAATCTACTCTTATAGCTGATTTTTTGAACACTGAGGCAGTAAAAGAAATGAACTCATAAGAGATGTACTCTTATGGATCCCCACACATGGCCGCGCAAAAGCAGGACGACCAGCACGAACGTACATTCAGCAGCTATGTGAGGATACAGGTTGTTGTCCTGAAGACCTGCCTAGGGCGATGAACGATAGGGAGGAGTGGCGAGAGAGGGTCAGGGATATCCGTGCTGCCAGCACGATATGATGATGAAATCTACTCTTATTCTTTTTCGCTTTTGATAGATTTTTTCTTCATTTTATTATTTTTCAAAAGTAAATAGCAATAAATTGTACTTTAAAGGAGGTGCCGTCATATAATGGTTATCGTCGTAGGAAATGGACACGGCGACACGAGTTCAAATTCTAGACGAGACTGGTTGCATTTCACATAGCACTACTACCTTTGGGAAAAGTATGAATCCAATGATTCTCCCTCCAGCTATGGGTAAATAGTAGGGCAGACTAGGCTCTTCAGCCTTGGTGCGGCAACTAGTCTAGGAGAAGGAAAACCTGTTAAACTCCGCTTAAAAATTGACCTTGTGTCATATCCTGCCCGAGCGGAGGGGTTGGTAAATAGGATAAACTGTACTATAAATATAATTAAAATAGTGTAAACAAAAGTAAAATTTAAAGTTTTATTACCTTTTTAGAAATACCCGATATAATTTCTGTTTATTTAACAGTTCCTTCCCAAACATTTTTCTACGATTTTCTATTTTTTTGTGTATGTATGTGTGTGTTAGTGTGTATTAGTGTGTATATGTGTTAGTGTGTGTTTGTATGTACACGCACACTCGCTTTCTTCAGGCCAGTATGAGTTAACAAATCTATTTCTGAAATTATGAAATAAAGCAAATTTTCTCATGATCTGCTGTGTGCGTAAGTTGTCCGTCATCTCAAGTACACCCCCCACGCCATAATGAGTTATCAAATATACCTTTTCATACGCTATGAAAATAAAATTAAAAAATTCTTATGTTCTGTTGTATGAGTTGATTTTCTATAATTTTTGTCAACTCTTCCACCATAATAGATCTTTGACGTAGATTTCACGTAGATTTTTTTTAAATGTATACAAAATAAGATTTTCATCTTCAAGTGAAATTGACAGAAATATTAAAGTAGATCCAACTCTTCCCTGGTTAGATGCGTGGGAGATGCGTGGGAGAAATGACCAAATTTTAGAAAAGTATAAGTCACGAAAATTGTTTTGACGTATTCCATAGAATGTAATATAATGACCGAGGGATTTCTTTTTATATATCTTGCCTTTGGGTATAGTTAGGCTGAGAACCTTTCGGCTCATCACATGGGTTAGTTAGGTGCAAACTTGAGCGGAGGTGTTAACGCGTACGCGGGGAGGATGTGTCGTTTACAGATATCAAAATAAAAATCCCAGAGAGAAAAATTGTGACTTGGGGATGTGAATGACATCATGCGACGGAAGCGCGCGCGGAGGATTTTGGGAATTTTGAAGAAAGTCAGTTGAGTTGAGAACTAGACTCCGAACGGGAAGGGTCGACTTTCGGGGCTCGCTGAGACCAGACGAATTTGCGCGTTACGGGTGCCGCACGAGATGGGGGGGGGTAGATGGAAAAGCCAGAATAGAAAGAATGTGTATCTCTCTCCTTATGTCGAAGAACCTTTAAACTCAAAGGTAATAAAAAGTTTCGTACCTGAACTAAGAAGTCGTAAGTGTTTTTCGTGTTTCGGGATTCCTATGTTCTATGCATATATGTTATGAACATTCTATGTACGTTTCACACATATCCGTATCTGGCTATGGTACAAGAAGAGTAGCCGCGTATTTGAGTCCCCTCTCACTAAGAGAAGAGGCATTGTCAGATTCCAACTGCCGACGCTTAGTTCAAAGATTAATTCGAATTTTTTAAAATGTCAATAAAACTAGGAATTCTACCTTCAATTGTAAACCTTGTGAAACCTCTGTGTCTAATTCAAATCAAGCTTGTGAACATGACACATGTTTTCACGTGATAATAAAATGAATGAATGAAAAATTTGATAGATATTGTCTGAACGCTTCCAGATCAATGTCTTCATCAAATAAGATACTGTGGCTGAGTAGTCAGCATAAAGTCACGACCAACTAACCTACCTCTGCTACTAGTATATATATATATATATATATGATGAAGTTTGCAATATTTATAAGTAACTAAGAGCATATCTATATTAGAATAGCACAGACACAGAGTCCATCGGGCTTTGTGAATGTCAGTATCTTGCCTATGAGATCATCAATACAAGTGGTTCCCACGTGCTGGGTATCCCTTTATTTACAGTCGTATGGAGGTGCTTGTGGAGTAACAGTTATTGCCATGTTGTTGGAAATGGACATTCCAACCCGAGTTCAAATCCCCGACGAGATTGTTCGCATTTCACATAGCGGGAAAGGTATGCATCAAACTGTCCTCCTTCCAGCTATAAATACCTTAGTAGGGCAGACTGGGCTCTTTCGCCATGATATGGCAATTGGTCAAGGAGAAGGAAAACTCTGAATTCAAACCTGTTAAACACTGTTTAAAATTGACACTGTGTCACATCCTGCTCATGCACACACACACACACACACACACATATATAATATTTTAGGGGCATGATTGGTATGATGATATAGTTTGTGGAGCATCCTAGGAAGGCTGGTCTTGTTTATACTGTTTCATTGCAAACTCGACCAACAAAATTGTTCAGCTATGTTCTCCTTTTTGGGTGAAGCTTATAACTTTTTGAACGGTACTCATACCTCAGGAGTTGAGCACTCTGGCGAAAAAATTAACGGCTGCCACTCGCATAACGCATAGCTCTTCGAATGAATTGAGCACTCTGGTATACGGTAAAGCAAAAATGTAAACAAACGAAAGCTACTAAACAATGCCTTATGACGTGGTTCGCCTGAGGCTGAGCGGGACGATACTAATTCTAACGTAAAGTTGGGCGGTTTTCAATCTTAGCTTCAAGCGTTCTACGTATCTAGCCACACTGAAGAGTTGTAATACAACGAAACAGTATGTCTGTGGAGGACAATATATATATACATATATTGTGACGGGGCATAAATATATATCTCAGGACGAGAGTTTATTTTATGCACGTGTGATATCGGGGCAGTCTGGCACTTGACACTCCGCAAAATAAGTCCTAGTCAAGACTCCTGTTTCGGGCATAAGGTAACTGGCAAATAATGTAGGGGTTAATTTGGGGGTAGACTCATCTCGACGCTGGCGAAGGGGGTTTCCAATTTCAGTTTCACATGCCCCACCAAGTCCTTCGTTTTCGTACCCCCTCGGATAACGGAAAGCATGGACTACTAGGTAAAAACAAAATTTATTTCACCGTTGTCAAATTTCCAAAATTTCCTTGTAATGTTTTTAAGGCGAATAAGACATTTAGCGAGAATAGATGAAAGCGATACGAAGCTGAAACAGATATGTGCAAAAGAAGGCAAATCGATAGATAAACGACATAACCAATAGATTTCAACACAAGGGAGGCATTTAACATGTGACAAAGCTTTAATAAGCGACGACCAAACAAATAATTATGAGATTTAAAAACAGTTCCTTTTTTCTTTTTTTCTTTCTTTTTAAGGTGCCGGCTATATTAAACCAGCTGACAGTCTTAAACACAAATGTCTCTCTTTCTTCTTTTTTCTTTTCTTTTCTTTCTTTCTTCTTTCTTTCTTTCTTTCTTTCTTTCTTTCTTTTCTTTTAAACTACCGGTTTTGTTAAGCCAGGTAGGCAGTGTTAAACACAAATGTCTCAATCTTTCTTCTTTCTTTCTTTCCTTTTCTTTTCTTTTCTTTTCTTTATACTTTTCTTTCTTTTACTTGAGAAAGTATCTAAGTCCAACTGTTCATTTACGGTTGAGGAAACAAATCTTTTCAGTTTCTTTCTTTCCTTTTCTTTTAAACTATAGATATATAAGTTCCAATATTTAGGAAGGGTAGAAGGAAAAACAGTTTTAAGTTGTACTTATCTTTTCGAAGGCTAGTTCCCTTCTTTTACGGGTGAGCGGCATTCTGTAGAATCTGGCTGCTATCTTCTGTCCATCTCTTGCCAATGTCTGTCCAGAACTCAAGATCCTTTTCTGGCGAAAAGGTACTATTTTTCGGCGCTAAAGGCTCTGGCCAATCATTTGGCCTCTTTCTTCCTCCTCTCTATTTCATCCAGTCATGCGACTAAACTGACCTACATTCCCTTCTCTGTCCGACCGATTACAGGTCATGGAGTGCGAGTAATTTGACTTTAGTTCATATCTCCCTTTTAACGGTCAGTCTTGGGACTTGTTAGTTCAAACACAGAAGGTAGGGAATTTATCCTCCCTTTTTCTCTCTCGGTGGCATACCACGTCACAATATATATATATATATATATAGTGAATAGAAGTAAAATAGGGAATAATTTTCAAACGTTTTTTCAGTCATATTAGTCCAATTAAAAAAAAAAACGCGATAAATCTAAATCGTCATGATAAGCTCGATTATTCAAGCACTTTTCTTTTTATTAAAATTCAGCTCAGTGAGCAAGAAAAGAAACGACAAAGAATCTATAATTTAATTAACGCCGACTGAAACCAAGCCAAAGTTTCTTCTTTTACCATATACAAAGCAAAGTAAATTTTTTTACAGAAAATAACTTTTTAAGGAAAAGGAAGGGTGGAGGATTGAACAAAAAACAAAAAGGAGGCTTTTTAACTTCTCTCGGTACGGCGATTAAGAAGGACCCCACAACGTCAATAAGAAAGCACGCTAATGAATTGAAAGTCCACGAGAAAACTGTGAGGACAGCAATCAAACAAGATTTAAACCCAGACCTTAACCCCTTGATTACGCTATATACAAAACAAGTGCAACTTCCCATCCAAACATTGGTTCGTTTAAGACTGCGATTTTGCTTCCAAACTCTGTTTATATATATATATATATATATATATATATATATAAAATGTCTGAGATAAATTATAGATGTGTTGATGAAACATAGTTCGGAGTAAAAGTATTATAATACTAAAATTCACACATTCAGATACACAGACATATATATATATATATATATATATAGAGAGAGAGAGAGAGAGAGTTAGAAATAGCCTAATATTGTCTAAATATATTCGCAGATTATATAGTCTACATATACTTGTTGATTTTTTCAAATTATGAACACATTATTTATTATTTTGTCTCGACAGCGAACAGTAGATATTCCATATTTATTTGAGTAAAAAAACACCTGTTATGTGTATCATATTTCACTTTCGATAATTACCTGGGATTTAATCTCCAATCTTGTGTTATTCCAAAATTTTCACGAATCCGAGTATGACACAAGACAAAGTAGAAAGTTTGTGATGCGCGAATTTTCCAAATTGACTTTCCTTTAATATCACCAAGCAATTCTTCGGTTTTTTCGTATTTTTTTATTTCGAAAATAGGAGGACATAAGGAAGTTATCAGTATATATATATATATACTGATAACTTCCTTATCTCCTCCTATTTTCGAATTAATATCTAAAGTTCCAAGAATCTCCTTCTCTCCATAAATCACAGATATACTTTTTTTTAATCATACAACGCGTGAAAGCACGTGCGATACCATGTCCTCATCAGCCGCCAACCAGGGGTGATAACACAGTTTCGGTAGCTCAAGGCGGTACTGCCACTCCTGGCGCTACCAAGCAGCTTTTGCCACCGGACAGGGAATTAAGAGAATTATATATATATATATATATACGCCAGATCAATTAAATGCAGAGACTACATTGGTCTTCATTTTCTGAGTGCAGTTAGTGATTTAAAAAACAAAAAACAAAAAAAAAACGCGTTTACTTTCGGCGGTCGATGTTATTACGCGTTACAGTAACCGTTTCTTACGTAATCACACGGGAAAGGTGGTTCGGCGTGTATTTCCTTCATGCTGAAAACTTTCTCGCTTTCGACCAAATCCAACTTGATGCATATCGCGCCGTGGTCTGAAGACGATTTGAGGCAACTTTCAAACTGCGGCCAGTGAAATATATATATATATATATATATATATACATGGGATTTATGGAGAGAAAGAGATTCTTGGAACTTTAGATATGAATTCGTTATTAGGGTTTTTTAATCTTTGGAGTAGATAATTGCCTTTGACCATTAAAAGCACCAGGTGGGTGCCGAAGGATTTTTTTAGGAGGATGATGATGACCCCATTAACAGAGGGATTTAACACATGTAAAAGGAGTAAACAGAAAAACATATGAAGTTAATAGTTTAGTTTACAAGCTTACATTTTAAAAAAAATCCATCTGCTTTAAAAAAAATCTAGCGTACATTCAAATTAAGATGGGTTAATTTACAGGAACACCGTTTTCCTGGTTTCTTAATTTTTCTAATACTTTTTTATTTTAATCTCCTTTATTTTTGCCTGAGAATTTAAATTCATATAGGATTTTTTTCATTCATATATATATAGACTGTAATCCATATTTGCGGTTTTTTAACCTCAAATTAAACGAGTGTAGTTATCCGATGAGACGAAGAGTATCATCATCATCATCATATCGCGCTGGTAGCACGGATATCCCTGACCCTCTCTCGCCACTCCTCCCTATCGTTCATCGCCCTAGGTAGGTCTTCAGGACAACATCCTGTATCCTCACATAGCTGCTGAATGTACGTTCGTGCTGGTCGTCCTGCTTTTGCGCGGCCATGTGTGGGGATCCATAAGAGTACATCTCTTATGAGTTCATCTCTGCTTCTCCAGCAGTGTCCTGCATGTCTGGTTCGTCTAACTTGAATAGTTTTCGTGATAGGAGGCAGGTGGCCGTACAGTTGGTGTCTTGTGGGGTGTTGCCGCCAGGACTTGTTCAGGATTGCACGCAGCATTCTTGTGTAATTGCCATCTAGCTTCTTCTCCAGCCGTTTTGTTAGCGTCCATGTAGTGCATCCATATAGCAGTATCGATGTGACCGCTGCCTGGAAGAAACTGCGTTTCATTTTATCGGTTAGGTCTGATTTCCATATAATCGATAGCCTATTGATAGCTGTCCATGCTTTCGTTAACCTCGTTTCGATGTCCTTTTCGGTTGATTCGACGCTGCTTCCTAGGTACGTGAATTTGTCTACTAGTTTAAGAGGGGTTCCTTCTAGAGTGGAGATGTCCCCCGTTTGGTTATAGCACATATATTCCGTTTTGTCTGCATTAACATAGAGGCCTATGCTTGCTGCTGCTCGTTCCAAACTATGCAGAAGTGTTTCGGCTTGGTCAGGTGTATTTGCCAGTATCGCTATGTCATCGGCGTAGTCGGCGTCAGTAATTGTTGTTGCGGGGTACCTTCTGCTTCTTTTCTTCGTCAGTTCGAAGCCATTCTCTTTGATTTTGTCAATCGATGTTCTAAGTACGTAGTCTAGACAAATGATAAAGAGGTACGGAGCCAGCGTGTCCCCTTGTAGTACTCCTGCTACAATGTCAAAGTATTCTGTGTCTCCATCCGGTGATCGTACTTTTACTTTAGTGTTTCTATAGAGAATCGTTATTGCCGCTACGGTTTCTTTAGGTATGCCGTACGCTAGTAGGATTTGTTCCATCTTTCCTCTGTGAATGGAATCGAAAGCCTTGGTAAAGTCGACAAATATTAATGTCGCTTGTAGGTTCTTTGCCCGTACACCTTCAAGGATTCTGCGGATGGTTAATATTTGTGAGGTCGTAGATCTATTTCTTCGGAAGCCATTTTGGTTTTTTCTAAGTATGTTGTCGATTTTGGGTTCTATTCGGTTTCGTAGTAGGGCATTGTAGATTTTGGCAGCTATGGATGTAAGTGCTATGCCTCGGTAGTTTTTGGCTAATCCGAGGTCCCCCTTTTTAGGGAAGGGGAGTATGCATCCCTTCATCCATCTATCTATCGGATTTTGATTGTATACTGCGTTGCAGTGGCGGAGCAGTATGTCGTCGAATTGTCTGGTCTTCCATACTTCCGGGGGAATTTCGTCCAGCCCTGCAGCTTTCCTATTTTTAATTTTTCTGAGAACCGAGTCGAGTTCTTCTTGTGTGAACGGTCCTAGTTTAATGTCTAATTGTTTGCTAATCATTCTGGTGATTGGTTCATGTGTTGTTTTTGGTGGGTTTCCAAGTAAGTTTTCGAAGTGCTGTTTCCACAGTTTTATTCTTTCTTGTTGGTTTGCTGCTTTAAGTTTTGCTTTGGCTGTGTTCTTTCTTCTGCTCACTTCGTTTATTGTTTGCCAGGCTATTCTAGATTGTCTATCTTCCACCGAGTCTCTAATCTTATCTATCTGATTTTGAATGTATTCTGTCTGTTCCTTTATATATATGCCTGCTAATTGATATTGTGCCGTTTTTAGTTTTAAGGCATTTGTGTTTGTTGGGTTTTTTCGATAGTTTTTGGAGGCTGTTTTCACTAGTGCACGTTTTTCTCTCACCGCTAAAGTTTCCCATGGGACTCTATATTTAGGTTTAATTTTTCTTGGAATGTATTTTGCTGCTGCCTCGAGGTGTGCATTGACGAAATTTTCATATTCGTCGTTTGGTGTACTTTTTTCCGTCTTTTCTTGTAGTGTTTCGAATCTGTTTCTTAATTCTAATATGCATTTATCTCTTATATCTTTGTTGTTCAATAGGGCCCAGTCATAGTGTTTGGTGGTCGCTGTTCGTTTGGCGTTTTTTCGAAGGCTTAACCGTATTTTCGCCGTGACTATTCGGTGATCGGTGGACACACCCTCAAAAGAGGAGTATGCCTCGCAATTCAATGCACTATTTTTCCATTTCTTGTTTATAAGGACGTAGTCTATCTGAGCTTTAGTATTGTTTGCGTACGTGTATGTCCATAGTTTGCCCTCTCTTTTTTGGTAGTTTGTATTGAGGCATGCTAATCTATTTTCTATCATGAAATCTGTTAGGTGTTGCCCATTCCTATTTGACGTGTTGTGGAGGCTGTATTTGTTGTTTCCGTTTTTCCCGATTTGGGCATTCATGTCTCCGCATATGACTAACATGTTGTGTTTCGGGATGCTACGCACTAATGAGGATAACTCATCGTAGAAGGTGACTAGTTCAGTTTCTTCACTAACATTGGTGGGGCTGTAGCATGAGATGATTGTTGCTCTGGGGTTTCCGTTAAATGTAGCTGCCATCATTCTAGGTTGTATTTTCTCAACGCTATTAAGCGTTTTTAATGCTCTAGGTCCTATAAGTAATCCTACCCCTCCTACTGCGGCGTTGACAGAGTTTTTTCATGCGGATACAGTGGCGAGCGACCAGCCATTGCCAGTTTCGTGATATTTGATATCTTCGGTGTGCGTGTATCTGTGTTCTTGTATGCATATTATGTCTATCTTATGTTCTTCGGCCGATGCGATTAGCTCTGGGAGTTGTCCTATTCTATTTAAGGTTCTTACGTTAAATGTCGCTATTTGTAGTGTTTGCTTGCATTTTAGTAATTTTGATTGTTTGAGCTCTGTAGCTGATTTTTCGAACACTGAGGCCAGGGCTCCAACCTCAGCAGGACGCGCCCCTTTTTTACCAACGCGAAGAGCGATGCGGTTTGTGTATGTGGTTTGAGTGTGGGTCATGGTTATCTTTCGATGGCTGTTTTATTCTCTTCTATAGAAGCCACTCTTATAGAGGAGCAGCAGTAGTTCCCCGATCGAACTAACGATCCTGAGCGTAAAGTCGTCAAACTCACGTCCAGGACCCGTTGAGGTATTGAGTTTGGTCGTCCATGGGTTTATTCAAATACCTTTACGTACATCATGCTGCTTCCCATGTGTACGCAAAAAAAAAGAGGGGGGGGTAATTTTGGTTTAAGTTTTCTTAAGTTTTAAGTCCAAGATTAAGGTACTTTCGTATGACTTTCACTGGTACTGACTTTTGCTTTTTTTTTTTTGCTCTATTGGGACTTTTCCTAGGCTTTTTTTTTTATACTACAGTTGGGAACCTAGCAGGCTTCAGGAATTATAGAGGTTATAAAAAAAAAAAAATTTTTAGGTAGTTTTGGAGGCGGTCTACTGGGGGGGGGGAAATATTCATTTCATTTTTTTTTTTTTTTTCCCTTTCTCTGGGCTGTGGTAGCATTAGGTGTTTTAGGCTTTTTCTTTTTCTTCTAAACTACTGTTAGGGCTTTCTTTACGAATTTTTAAATTATATTATAGAAGAGATTCAAAAACATTCTGCCTTGTTCGCTGACATTTGGAAAGATTAACATCAATTTGGCTTTATAGTAGAGTAAGCGTGTCTTTACATTTAAAACGCATAGTTTAAGCATTATTTCACAAACAAAATACAGCATAACATTTTGTAAAATTCAGCATTTTAAATTGATAGGACTTAAAGACATACTGACCAATATTGATATATTTCTTCCAGTTGGCTCCTGAGTTCAAATGCTACTTCTTCGTTTTGACTTTTGTTTACTACTGAATTTTAGGTAGTTATGGAGGCGGTCTACTGGGGGGGGGGGATATTCATTTAATTTTTTTTTCTTTTTTCCCTTTCTCTTGGGGGGTGCCTGTGGTAGCATTAGGTGTTTTAGGCTTTTTCTTTTTCTTCTAAACTACTGTTAGGGCTTTCTTTACGAATTTTAAAATTATATTATAGTCTTCATCGAAATAAATTTATAATGACAATTTAACCAGGTTTGAATTTTCTTCTAATTACATTATATATATATATATATATATATATATATTTGTGTGTGTGTGTGTGAGAGAGAGAGAGTGAGAGAAAGAGAGAGAGAGTGTGTGTGTGTGTTTATGAAATAAAAACAAAAAGCACATGATGCATCAAAAGGAAGAATCGAGACCATCCAGACCGCTGCATTGCAGCTAGAATGCTAAGAAGAGTCTTGGACACGTAAAGAGACATGGTGTCACTCAGAATTCAGTATAAAACTACTAGTCCAGTTCTAGTTTGGTCCTTGAGTCGTCATCATGTACCTTATCACGAGCAGGATACCTGGCAAAGTTTTAAAGTTCTACAATTCTATTTGACATACGAATCTATAGCTTCATTATTAAATTGCCAAGGTATTTTCCAAGTTTTCTTTTAAATACATATATGAATATTTCAAAGTACTATTAAATATCCAGTTATATATATCTAGATATTTATCTGCACATACATACATACATACATACATACTACGTATTAACGACCGTCCACTGTTCCCACACACAAAAAAAATCCTTACTGGCTAATGCATTAAGTAGTGTTAAACTCACTTAGACTTTTGATGAACAGTGTAACATATTTGTTCATTCCCTGTGAATATAAAAAGTAGATTTTCCCACGAGTCAACATGTCGGCTCAGCCATTATTCTCTTTCACGAGACCCATTTCGAAGAAAACGGATAAAGGACCCCAAAATTCTAAAAGTGTCTAAAACACCCATCCCCAAAAAAGGGGAAAAATACTGACCGCTGACAAGAATGGAAAAATGTATGGTATAAATACCTATATTTATTTATTTTTTTACTTATCATTTTATTATTTGTTTGACTTTGTAGAAGTATTAAAGAAAAAAAAAAAAGTTCCTACCGGTCAATGCATTTAGTAGCGTTCGATTCAGACTTTTCACTAACAGTGAAATACACTTGTTTATTCTCTGTAAATATAAGAAGTAAACTTTCTCGCTAGTCAACATATCGGATCGATTATTATTCTCTTTGAGGAGAAAAAGAAGGAATGCATCCAAAAGTCTGAATCTGTGTAGATAAGTGGATCAATCCAGGGAAAGGAGTAGCGCCCTCTCCTACACTTCAGTGTAGTAGCTGTTTCAAAGGGAGCCTTCACGTTCCCCTTGACTACGGTCGGCTAACTTATATATACAAGAAAATAGATATTAGTAAACTAGAATTAAAGTACGATAATACCGTTAGTTGTTGGACATTTGTCTTGGCATCAGCATAGAAAACTCCGTCAATGCAGCCATAGGACGTGTAGGAATGCTTCTAAGTCCTCATGCCTTAAAATCACTATATAGCATCGAGAGAACTCAATCCAGAACTATGTGTTATGTATTTAATGGCAACCTCCACACAACAATCGTATCCTGGTACATTCTAACGAATGCTTGTGATGAATCGGATATCAGCAAATTCTACAACAGGATATCTTCCTTTGCTCAATACATCTGCTCAGTTATATACACCTAAACAAGAAATGAATATATAGCGCTTTGAACTGTGAGGCATACTCCACTTTTAGAGGAGTATCTTCCAGTTACATAATTGTCTCGACAAAGATACGTCTAAGTCTGCGCAGAAAAAAAGAAACAAACAGTTAAAACCACACGTTATAACTCGTCCTCAATTACCTAATGTGATATTAACAATAACTATACGATAAATGTTAGCAAGATTTAATACTTTTCAAGAGACATCTGAAAGACATGCTCGGAATGAGGAATATGAAAACTTTGTTACCGCCCATAAAGAAGTAGCTACGAAATGCATTTTAATCAAATCAAAAGCCAAATGTACAGATCTATGGGGATTACAAGTAGTTAGGAAAAAACAAGGTAACCTTTAAAAAGCATCCTTACTTGATAAAAGAAATCCATTAAGTTCCAACGTCCAGAAACTTTAGAAAGTCCAGAAAGAAATAACATATAACAAAAAAAAAAGAACAAAAAAAACCAATAAGAATATTTTCAAGGCTAAATCAATAAAATCCGAAATTCTGTAGAAGATAGACCCTAATTTGCATGGCTGACAGTAAATGATGTGAGCATAAGAAAGAGCTTCTTGAAAGCAAAACTAAAAGCTGCCAACCAAGAAGGAAGTTTACAAAACTGAAAAGAACATTTCGAGAATCTGTTCGGAAAACCCAACAAAAATAACTGACAAAACTTATCCAAAAAATATTAACGACCAACTAGACATTAGATTAGGATAATCAACAGAGGAAGAACTTGATGCAATATTGAAAAAAAACAAACAAACTAGAAGCAGAAAAGTTGCGTGTCTTGAAGAAATACCCGCAGAAGTTTAGAAGACAAAAGAATTTAACGACATACTTCTCTTATGCAATGCTATCTATAAACAAAACAAAATGGAGAAACGGACAAAAAGCTGCGTCTTCCTCTTCCTCAAGAAAGGTGACCTTAGAGTGTTCGCCAATGGCCCGGGAGACCTGGGTTCAATCCCAGGTCGAGTCATACCAAAGACTTTAAAAATGGAAGTTGATACCACCTTGCTTAACACTCAGCATTATAAGGTACGGTTCAAGGGTAAAGTGGAGCAATCCAGGGAATGGAGTAGCGCCCGCCCCTACACCTTGGTGTAGTAGCTATCGAAAAGGGAGCCTTCGGGTCACCCTCGACTATGGTCGCTAACTTTACTTACAGAAGCATAACGCTTACTGCCATAGCTGCTAAGGTTTATAATGCCATGTTTCTCAGCTGTATTCAACCTGAAATCAAGAAAATCTTTGAAAATTCAGAACGGCTTTCGAAGAAATCGTTCTAAAACCTCACAGACTTTGACAAATCGTCGAATCATCGAAGAAGCACAGAGAGAGAATCTAGAAAAAACATTATGGTTCATAGATTTCTCGAAAGCATTCGATTTCATACTCAGATGAAAGATCGAGTAGATACTTCTTACATATGGTCTCTCTAAAGAAACTGTTACCACTGCAATGATACTTTTTAAAAACATGCAAGCAGTGGTTCACTCATCTAATAGAGACATTGACAATATGCTAACGATATCATCAAGAAACCGACAAAAACTGACAACGCATATGATCTAGCGCTTCTCGTGTATACACGAACCCAAGCAGAATCGCTACAGCATAGCCTAGATTAAGTAACAGGAGGCATTGGCCTCTACGAGAACGCAAATAAAACAGGGTTCATTTGTTTCAAACAAAATAGAGCCATTTCCACTCTAAGTGGCACGCCTCTAAAATGAGTTGACCCGTTCACATACGTCGACAGAAACATCTCATCTACTGAAAACGATGTTAACATACGCCAAGTGAAGACCATGAATACGATGGACAGGTTATCGATCATACAAAAATGTGATTTCTCTGATAAAATCAAACGAGATTTCTTCCAAGCTAACGATACTACTATATGCCTCAGTTGGACGATACTACTATATGCCTCAGTTGGACGCCAATAAAACGTGCAGAGAAAAAATAGCTAGATGGGAACTACGCAAGAATGCTACATACTGTCTGAAAAAATCCCTTAAGTAACACCCCACAAAATAGCTGCTGTACGGCCACCATCCGAGTAAAACGAACAAGACACGTGGGACATTGCTGGAGAAGTCAGGGCGAACTCATAAGCGATATTCTTTAATGATCTGCCACACATAGACACGCTAGCGTTGGCTGACCGACAAAGATTTACATACATAGGCTCTGTGTGAACATGCGATACAGCCTTGACGACCTGCTAGGACAGATGGATGATTGAAGGCGAGAGAGGGTCAGGGAACACCGTGATATCAGTACGACTTGATGATATATATATATATATATATATATATATATATATATATATATATATATATATATATACCTCGAATATACGCGCTTAATTCGGCGCCAGTAGGTGTCGTCAGTGCTGTTTAATATTCTGGGTCATTGGGGAGTTTCGGGTCTTGCGACATCATACTCCCCTCACCAGAACGACCCCCTTAGAGATGATCAAACTCTGAGTCACCTACCCTATAGGACGCTCTGACAAACATATGGTTTTGGACGGCTCGAAATAAAAAATCCCTCAGACTATATATATATATATATATATATATATATATAAATATATAGATATATCATGTCCCGTTGCTTGCACGGATTTCCCTGATTCTACCTCGCCATTCATCTCTATCATCCATCACTTCCAGCAAGTCTTCAACATTTCATCCAGAATCATACAGAGCTGTTGTAGATAAGTTCTTGTTGGTTTGGCCATTACTTGCATGTCCGTGTGAAGGGGTCCATTGCAGAACGTCGCTTATGAGTTTGTCTTTACTTCTCTAGCTTTATCCTGCATATCTTGTTCGTCTTATTTAGATGGTTTTAGAGATGGAAGGTAAGTGTCCATGCAGCTGCTGTTTTGTGGTAGGGTGCTTCCACGATTGGTTTATTTGTCAGTTCCCGTCTTGCTTTTTCTTTATACGCTTAGTCAGCGTCCATGAGGTGCATCCATGCTGTAGAATTAACACAACTGCTATTTGGAAGAAATTGCATTTTATTTTATTGAATAGGTCTGATTTCCACATGATCGATAACCTATGGATAGCTTTCCATACCTACACTAGTCGCACATTGATATCCTTTTCAGTGGATGAGACGCTGCTTCCGAGGTATGTGAACTTGTTCTTTAATTTCAGGGTGGAGATATCTTCTTTTTGATTAAAACACATGTACTCCGTTTTGTCTGTTTTCATATAGAGGCCAATGCCACCTGCTACCTTAGCTAGACTGTGCAGCAGGGATTTGGCTTGATTAGGTGTATTTGCCAGAAGTGCTATGTCACCTGCGTAGTCTGCGTCCGTAATAGTTTGTGCGGGGTATCGTTTGCTCATTGTCTTTTTTTTTCCAGAGTAAAGCCATTTTCTTTCATTAGATCTATCGACGTTCGAAGAAAGTAGGAAATCAAAAATAAATTGTAGTTTATTCACCTTTCTTTAGCTGTCTCATAACTGTCAGTTTCCACCATTCTTTTATAGCATTATTAAGGGTCTTGGAAACTTAAGGAGACTTGCTGTCACTCAACATATTAATGTGATTGTAAAATGGCACTTTGCATTCAATCTTCGTAGCTTTATAATTAAAAGTTGGATTTCAATTTCGATTGAATAGATTTGTTTTGGATTTTTTCAGATCTTTTGATTGCCTAATTAGCAGGGGCTTTAGAATACACACTGCATATCTGAAAAGGGTTAACTCTCCTAACGAGTGTCCTGATATGACAATAAAGTATGTGATAGTGAAGCTCCAGTAATGCTGGAGCGCTCCAGTAATGCTGGAGCTTTGGGGAATGCAGAGCACGCTTCATTGTCATTGTTCCCTGGTTCACTCTGGTCCGGAGTGATAGCACCTGATAGGGTCCTATCTTTGGGTCAAATAGAACTGTTTGCCAATTAAACTCAGTGCAAGCCTATGACATGCTAAATTGTATTGTTTGAAATAGAACTGTTTTTACATTTAACTGTATGTTAACAAATGACTGATGCTTAACTGAATTGTTAGTGATACATAGCAATACTTAGAAACATTTAGCTTTGTTGACTCATGCTAAATTGAATTGTTAGAAATAGAACTCTAAGGGCTCTTCAAATGGGTTGCTATGAAAATAAAGCCTTGAAAGTGCCGAAGTTTATCGTTGCTGAAAAGAAACTGCAAAGAAATAAAGTTTTCTGTCAGTGGAAACAAAATCCCTACGATCCGCGAAAAAAAGCGTTAAGAGTTTCGGTCGCTGCTACTCCCTACCACTTACTGATCGACATCGGTGGCAGGACCTAAGAAAACAGCTGCAAGATGGTTTACGCTCCATCGATAAATGTGACCTCATAAATGTGACCAATTAGCATGGCCATTGCAAATATATGAGGTATCACTTACAAAAGTGGAAACAATGGAGCGATTAATTAGTAAATTTATAAAAAAAATAGTTGGGAGTACCTAACTCCTTAGCAAACGTGGCACTATATAATTCATCAACAAAACTAAAACTTCCAACGTTGTCACTTGTTAAGGAATATAAATAAGGAAAAGCGCGACTCTCCCAAATGCTGCGTGACTCTCGTAACCCGCTGGTGAAGAACGCCCAGGCTTCTATGATAACCGGTCGGAAATGGAAGGCAAAAGTAGCTGTTGAGAATGTAGAATCGGCCCTCAGGATGAAAGAAATAATTGGCACTGTGGTAAATGGAAAAGCAGGTCTAGGCCAATATCCACAGCGTTGGCGGTCCAAAGAATCCACGGCAAACAAAAGAAAAATGGTGTCGGAAGAAATTCATCATCTTGAGGAAGTTAAGCGTTTTGCCTCAGCAGTAGGACAAAGGAAACAGAGCGCATGGACTTAGTGGGAGAGTGCAAAAGACAGAGCTGTCTCATGGAGAGACCTCAAGCACATGGAACAAAAAAAAATCAAGTTTCCTTATAAAAGCAGTCTATGACGTCTTACCAACACCAGTCAACCTTCATACTTGGGGGTTAACTACATCCGACTGATGCATAGCATGTGGGAAAACTGTGAGCCTCAAACATATTCTCACTGGATGTGAGTACGCTCTAAGAAGCTATACTTGGAGACATAACGAAGTCCTGGAGATATTTTCTGAGGTTTCAAAAACATGTTGTGAGACTGCCAATAAAGCTCTTAATATTATCAACAACAGAGCAATTCAGTTCGTTAAATATTTCGAAAACTGCACGTGAAAATATGCGTAAACCATCATTGCTTGAGGGATGCACAGACTGGCACGTCGCAACCGATTTAAAACATAACTTCATATTTCCAATTGAAATAGCGTTAACGACAAAGCGTCCAGATATTGTCATTTGGTCTGTTAAAGCCAAAAAAGTTTTCGTTATTGAGTTAACGGTCCCTTTTGAAGAAAATTTCGACTGGGCACATCAGCGTAAGTTGGAAAAATATGAAGATCTACGAGAACAGTGTGTCATAAATGGCTGGCTAACAAATATATTTCCTATCGAAGTCGGATGCAGAGGTTTTATTGCCAACTCAGCCTCCGTTTTCTTGATTAATCTTGGACTTCCTCCATCAGACAAGAGGAAATACATGGAAAAGATCCAAGATAAGGCTCTAACTGCATCAGCGTGGATCTGACAATCCTATCGAGCGACAACAATCTGGCAAAGTCTGGTGGTGTCGTGAGATACTCCTGGGGCACTCTGGGCTAGTGGTAATGATGCTTCGGCCCCGAAACCATGCTTGAACCCAGAGTCATCATCTGTTGAAGGCTTTGTTAGAAGCAATGCTGTTGTATAAACATCAGTTATTGTATGATACCTACCTAATATGTATAAACAGGATTTGGCAATAAATGACCAAAGATGTTCGATATGCCATAAAACCAAAGTAAACTAAACCTGATCATTTGAAGTTGTAGGAATTGCTTTGCGAAAACAGTAAAGTTAAGTGGATCCAAATAAAGGGGAAAAGTTTTTGTGAATTTTCCACCTGTACTTTCTATCCCATCTTTATAATCAGACATTCTTATGCCTCAGAATCAACATTTAATTTCCTTATCAGAAAAAGCTCGTTTTTTTTCCAATATGCCATTCAACCGAGGTAACAGGTCACTGTTTCTCCTCCTACTCATGTAACTCATGTAGCGTCTCTTGGGCACAAATAACCTGTCGAAACCCACCTCTCTGCAGATCTTCAGAGTTTACCCATCTTTAGATCGGTTTGTTCTTGAGGGTGCTACTTATGTAACTAACGTGTCTTAGGCAGAAATAACCTGACGGAGCCCATTCCATCCCAGGTCTACAACCAGTTTGAATTCAGAGTTTTCCTTCTCCTAGATCAGTTGCTATTCTACACTTAGATAACTTAGTCTACTCTACTATTTACTCATGGTTGGAAAAGGGATAAACCAAACTAGCCTTTCTTCAGCTATGGGTAAATAGTTGGGTAGACTGAACTCTTTAAACTTGGTATGGCAAACAGTCTAGGAAAAGGAAAACTGAATTCAAATTAGTTGTAGACCTGGAAAGGGATGGACCTTGCCAAGCTAATTATGCCCAAGACACGTTACATAAGTAGCACTCCAAGTCTAAACTAGGTGACGGGACTTGTGAGTGAGTGGTTGAAACTACAGTTAATTGATTGTACAAGTAAACCTTTAAGACACTGCTATGATTTCCCCAATGAGAAAATTCAGGAAACTTAAATCTATCTAAAATAACTAATTTAGCTTTGAAGAAGGCCATTAGGTTAGATTTATAAAGTTCTAACCTTATACAGAAGAAGAGATTGGTGTGTATGAAAGGTTGGAAGAGGCATGATGACACTGTTATTGCAAATCGATCTTCGTGGTGAAAAATCTTCTGGAGTACATACAATAAGAGGCAGGATTCTGGTTTCAAGAGAATTAATGGCGTCCATGCGTCAGGTTTTTCTATTGAAACCTTCTCACTCAACAGAGTTGTAATTAACCACCGGTGAATCTTGTCGTTGTTAAGAGCGAAAAATAAAGGCCGGGTCAATAGAAACGACAAGGAAGTCTTTCAGGATCGGTCACCTTTTGAGACGCCGAAAAGCTTTTACCGGAAGTAAGGAATTGATTTTTGGGTATCAATTGCTTCAGATGATATATATGGAGAATTCATAGTAAGTAAAAGTTGAAGTGGACGTTGTAGGAAGAACTTAGCGATAAACGTGATAGATATTTCTTGTTATTTGTTATACATCAAAACCAAATCCGATCAAGGGGTTAGATTTTAGGTGAGTGCCATACACTCATCAAAGATGGTAACTCTATCATGAATTATGGGTTAGATTTGGTTACTTGATTTAATGGCATATTAATTTTATTGGGTTATTTAATGCCAAAGCCATTTTTGTAGAAGAATTGTTGTAATACTATTTAACACATAACTGGAGGTGTGTGTTGAAAACTCAGAGTCTTGTTCAGCTTAATTAGCGTTTATAAAATGTAATTGTTGGTTTGGATAATTAACTAATCTCCCACTAAGCCAGCACGACACAAATGGTCATTTTATAGTTAGAAGCCATACACAAATCGAGACTCTTGCGTGGTTATTTAAAAATGCATAGTTTCTTCGGCATAAGGTAGCGCCTCAGGCGCGAAGCCATCAACACAGCTCTGCTAAACAGGCACAATCTGGTGGTGGAGGCCCCGTGGGACCATATACTTCTTGGTTTGACCAATGTAATTGCTGATCTACCCGTTGCCTTAAGCGGTGTGGTGTATTTTATAGAGAGAACAATCAAGGAGAAGTAATGGGGTTATCTTTATCCCATTTTCCAAGACTTTCATTTTGCCTTGTACGACAAAAGATCACCCAGATGACTGGTTCTCTAGATAATTCTTTGGATTGTCACGGTGGTAGCTAATCTGATTTTTAGATGTTACGGGAGCAGTTGGCCAGAAGTATTTCGTCTCATATAGTTATCGTCTCCTTGAAGTGGAACGTTCTGATTCTGAAAGCTGGCTATAAGAATCTGTGGTAGTATGCTCTTGTTTTGATGGAGCTATTTTAGTGTCGATCTCTGTATCGTTATTATCCTTAGTGTCTTTTCCTTCAGAAGAATCAAATGTCCTTGTGTGGTCGTTACAATTTATTGGTAGAGATATTGTTATTTCATGGGAGGGTTGCTCCTCTCTCTGATTTGATATCTCTCTGACAAGAGCCAAATCTCTGAAGAAAAAAGTTTGATTGTCTCTCGTCGGGGTGTTGAATGTGCGCATAGATAGGGTTGGTCTCAAGCAATTCCACCTTCTCATAGGAGAATTGAACTTGTTTTGTCGAACATAGTTTTTTAGAGAAACAGTACCTGACTGTGAGAGCTAAGAAGAGTGAGATTTCGGTCGAACTTTGCCGTCGAAATTTTAAAAATCTTTCATTAGGTGTTGCATAAGACTAGGGAAATGATAGAATTAAGAGTATGCCATTTGCCATTCCAATGGTCTGGAGGGAAGGAAAAGATCACATCAGGGACTGCAATTTCTGCATGATAAATATAAAAGGAATAAACCGCAAGAAAAAAACACTATGTCCAATAACCTGATGTTCCTTCTTACAAATGACCATTCCGTTATGGCCCAGACTTTCCTGTTCCTGAGCCAGATGGTAACGTGGAATATAGCTCTGATTCCGAACATAGTTACATGACTGTCGTAGCTGGAGATGATGCATACAAGCCAGAAGAGGAAGACCAGCCGTCTCCTGGACACACGCAGAACTCAACAACCTGACACGAGAACTGAACCTTTCAAAGGAGTTTACTCAGTTGCTGGGTTCACGTCTCAAAGAGAATCATCTGTTGGTACCAGGAACATCATCCTACTGGTATTGAGCCCGTGAGAGAGAATTAAGACTGTTTTTCATGTCCCAGGATAAGTCATCCTTGGTTTATTGCTACAGCATTGCTGGATGATCAAATCAATGGGCTTAGAGTATGATGCTACGAAATGGAGACTTTTTATTGACTCATCCAGCTGAAATCTCAAAGCAGTTCTACATCATCGGAATAGTTTTTCTCTCCCAATTGGACATTCAGTACAAATGAAAGAAACTCACAACAGCATGGATCAGGTGCTGTCTGCTGTTAACTACCAGGAGCACAAATGGTTGATCTGTCGAGATCTTAAGGTGGTTGAAATAGTCCTTGTGTTCCAATAGGGGTACAGAAAATACCCTTGCTTTCTGTGTCTCTGGGACAGCCGAGCTGACGACCAACATTATATTAGAAAAGAGAAGCCGTTAGACAAGGGTTAAAGACTGGCTTGCCTAATACTCAGTCTTACTCTCATTGAATCAAACAAAATACTGGATCCACCCTTACATATCAAATTAGGCGTAATGAGGAACTTTGTGAAGCCAATGGTCAGAGGAAGCAGTATTTTTGTTTTTTTCTCCAGGAGAAATTCACATGGATAAGCATGGAGAAACTCAAGGCTGGTATATTTGATGGCTTTCAAATAAGAGAACTCATGAAGGAGCCAATGTTTGAGGAAGAACTGAGCGAAGCGGAACTGTCCACGACAAACTTCCTGGGAAAACACCGGAGTGCGGAATACGAGAAGGTAATTCAAGAGATACTGAAAAGTTTCCGCCAACTCGGGGTATGAATATCATTCAAACTGTATTTTCTGTGGTCACATTTGTACTATTTTCTAAAGAGCTGTGGAGATTTGAGTGAAGAGCAGGGTGATCGCTTTTACCAGAAAATTGGGATTATGGAAGAGCGCTACCAAGGCCGGCGAGATGTAAACTTTCTCGCTGACTACTGTTGGTGCTTGAAACGGGATGCAGTGGCTACCGAGCACAGAAAGAAGTCTCTGAAAATACATTTTATACATGAATATCTTCTCTGGTATGAGCCATAGTAAAGTGGAAAATCTTTCACTTTACTAAGGGAGACCAGGGTTCAATCCCAGGTCGAGTCATACCAAAGACTCAAAAAATGGTACTTGCTGCCTCCTTACTTAACACTCAGCAATATAAGGTATAGATCAAGGGTAGTAGAGTAATCAAGGGAAAGGAGTATCGCCCTCCCCAACACCTTGGTGTAGTAGCTATCGAAAAGGGAGCCTTCGAGTCATCCTCGACTAAGGTCACCAACTTTACTTTACTTTATGGCTCAATGTGAGCTTTTTGCGAATATATCAGCCCTAGATTTAGCACTATTTGCTTAATTCAACAAGAAAATAAATAGAGTTATAATACTGTTCAATACATTTCAAGTAAGAGCTTGTATCTTAAAAATTTGAATTGATTAAAAAAATGAGAATAATTTTTGGATTCAGCGTAGAAAACTGCCTTGAAATCAGCTATTATATATTCGACCTTGAAAACATCGCAGGCCTGTGTTTTGTTTCTTCTCTCCACAAAAATTCCGACCAGATGGTCTATGGCACTCTCGTAAGTTTCACAATGAGACATATATTTTGATATAAAAACGTGATACCTCAATAAGGCAAGTTTATCCATATTAATAATTAGAGAGGATGAATTATTTTCCAGTGCGAATAAGAATTCCTCGAATAGTCGTTTTTAATATCGCCAACCGCCAGTAGAGGATGAGTCTATATCCAGTCGGTCTAGTTTCAATTATTATCCATAACTACGTTTAATAAATTATACTGAAAACTCAGAGACTCGCACTGAGTAATGAGCCTTCATTAAATTTAAAGGATTGTTCAGTATTTAATCGACTTTCCAAGAAATCAGGATTTAACAGAAGGCCATTTTATTAGGAGTAATCAGTCATGCACCAATCGAGAATCATGCGTGGTTATTACAAAAAATGTTTGGTTCTGTTAGAATTGCTTTTTAGGGCGCCTCAGGCGCCAAGCGAAAAAGTCAGCACTGCCAAACAGGTATTTCTGGGACTACGTAATTATTGTTTTACCCTATGTAATTGGTATTGATCAGGCTTCATACCAAGTCAGATTCGACAAAAGGTCATCTAACAGAGGGGTTTCACGCACGAATTGAGACTCATGCATGGCTGTCTGAAAAATATTTGATCTTCACGGCATTCCTCATTTTGCGACACTTCAGGCCCCGAGTAATAAAGTCAGCCCTGCCAAGTAGAGATTGACTTAGGAAAAAGCCCCTTGGGACCATGAAACTGTTCGTTTGCCTAGCGTAATTGCTGGTTTGTCTGTCGTAGGAAATGGACACGGCAACGCGAGTTCAAATCCTGTATAAGTTTATCAAAGCTTTCACAAAGCACTAATAACCTTAGGAAAGGTATGAATTCTCTTATTCTCCTTCCAGCTATGTGTAAATAGTAGGGCCGACTAGATTCTTCAGCCTAGGTTAGACAACCAGTTTCGGAGAAGGATATCCAAACCTGTTAAACTTCGCTTCAAAATTGACAGTGTGTCAAATCCTGCCCGCGCTGTGGGTTTGGTAAAACGGTGTTGCGAGTTAATTAGAAAAAAAAAACATGCCAGGTGCGGTAATCGAATTGTCTTTACCACGGCGAGATAATAGGGTTCTCACCTTTCACAAAATTATTAGTCAAAAAATGAACGTAATAGCATGATGCAATTTTGTGTCATGTTCAGAATACTTATTGGTGGGGGTCTTACCCATCTGGTGTGGTGCAGTCGGTGTATTCTACCACCCTCGCTGACATGACGCTAATTTCGAACGAGTTAAATCTCTTCTTTTTTTTTTACTTTCAAATTTTCTTTTCGGTAAATTCCCTTTTTTCTATTTTTACTTTTCGCTATATCCACCCACCTTTTTTTACTTTCCGGTAAATACTTTTTTTTTCTACTTTTACTTTTGGTAAATTCTCTTTTGTCCGTTTTCACTTTTGATACATTCCTCTTTTATGTCACTTTTATTGTGCTGCGTAAGTTGCGTGGGAGGCATGCTAGACAGGAGGCGTGTCCACATGCAACGAGTAAATGGGAGGATTTACCAAGAGGATTTCGTGGATGACCGAAAAATCATATAAACTCAGGAAGATTTCGACCCAGGGAGAACAAAGAGGACCAGCAGAACAGCTTCTAGACGTTACATCACTCTGGTCGCTGGCCTTGCGCTTAACTGCCTGGTTTAGTTTGGTTTGGTTTCTTTGTTTAATGGCATATCAACTCTTTTTAGGTTATTTAATGCCAAAGCCATTCTCCAAGAAGAACAGTACTATTTAACCCATAACTGGGAGGATAAGTGGGTTCATACCTTTCCCAAGGGTATTTGCCCGAAAGGGAACATAATAGCACGACTGGAGAACGATTAACTGCCTGGGGTTGGGAAGTAGAAAAAAAGCCAAAGCTATACGAGACTCACGAAAGATGATTCCATGCTTTGAGATGGCTCTGTACAAGACTCATCACAACCATGACCAACTATACAAACACATATGCATGCGAAATCATAACAACACAATAAAGACGAGCGACACAGTCTTTTAGAAAAATATACCACTCACTCTATTGAAAGGGTTGTGTGCGAGAGGGAGTTGAAGACCGAACAAAACTGCAACATATTGACCCCCACTCTATTGGCCATAACTGCGTTTCTTTCCCGTTCTCCTGGGTTGCTCAACCGGGGGCCAGGGGGCCAGGCTCTCTGGGACATGTTCCACAATCCAGCATCTTCTCACCAACTGGTCTGATCTCCAAAACTCATTAATCGGGGGCCTGAGGGATCCCTCTGCTGGGTACTAGCTTTCTCTACCGCATCTTGTCTCCAACTAATTGAATTTCCTGTGCACTGTGTTATATAATAGTTCCAGACCTACCTTCTTCTTGTGGGCGTCACAATTGCACTCATTCAACCCATCCACGGTCAAGGTTATAATTCTGATATTCCTCGACCGGATGCACCTGTTATTTACACAGGTGCATTTCCTATTTTGACAGCCTAGCCAGGTCGTAGGTCAATATACAACAGAAGCAAGGAGAAACTAAATTGATTCAATGCCTTGAGGTAATGCAAGACTTACGAAAGCTGAGAAATGAGGAGAAACGATGATGATTTGAGATGCTTTGAGATGACCCTATCTATGCTAGACTCATGAAAGTAGAGAAGCGAGGAGAAACTAAAATGATTCAATGCCTTAAGGTGGTCCTATACCATCTCGTGAAATCAGAACGAAGAAGAAACGGTTCACTGAAGATTCGTATGTGGCTCCTGTGTGGGCATCTCAGTCGTCTTCGACTCTCTCTCTCCGTCTCCCCATACGTACTTTTCGGATAATAAAAGGAAAAGAAAAGAAACAGGTTATGTTTTTGCACATCCGCATCATTGTCTTTCTCTGCTATACAACAATATTCTGTTGTGTAAGTTAAGTGTCTGTTATCTTAAGTAAACCCTATGCGTCAATATGAATTGTTAAACCTTCCCCTTCTCACGTTATGAAACAACTAAAAACATCGTCATATTCTGTTGTGTGAGTTCATTTTCTGTAATCTCTGTAATTCCTCCACCACAATACACCGTTGAAAAAAAAAACGATTTAGACTTTACCAATGTTCCTTTTAAGAATGTTCTTTAATATATATAAAATGGAACTACGATCTAGCTTTTAATCTTTAATTTTAAGATCGTTAAAACAAACCGATTTAGACTTCACTAAAGTTCTTTTTAAGAATGTTTTTTAATATATATAGAATGGAACTAGCTTTTAATCTTAAAGATCGTTAAAACAAACCGATTTAGACTTCACTAAAGTTCTTTTTAAGAATGTTTTTTAATATATATAAAATGGAACTACTTTCTAGCTTTTAATCTTAAAAGGAAATCCACAAAAAAATCAATGTACATTTTACCCTTCTCTTTTGAAAAACATTGTCAAGATTGAAGAAAAAAATATGAAGTTTCAGCAAAATATTACTCCCGATATTGTTCTGCTACGTGCCATAGAAAAATAGTTAGTTGGCTGGGTATTTGAGACCCCTGCCGGGTACTTTGTGATTATAATTTAGTAATTATCTTCCTTGACAAATTATAATAATCGAGATGACGTTGGATGCAGACCCCACATTATATTTATTAAGTCGAAAACTACTTTAGAATTTGCTTTATTCTCCCAAATTAGATTAATTTAACGCAGCTGTGCTAAATAAGACTGATCAATATAATATAGATTCCATCAAAACCTAAGAAATATTTATTAAAAATATTAGCACGAATATTTTATCTTTTACCAAGATAATCTTTACTTCCATTGTCAGTTTTAAATTTTCCCATTAACAGAATAATTTTAAGCCTAAGGGTTTCTTTTCTCGCAATCAATGGATTTTAATTCCCCAGAAAATTATCTATTACAATACATCATATATATATGTATATATATATATATGTGTTTGTGTGTGTGTGTGTGTGTGGTTTAAATAGAATTTTGTCACGAGTGCCAATCACACAAAAGGCTGTGTGAATACTTTCACAAACGCACACAACCATACATATAATACATACACGTATACGCATAAATAAATCTCTCTCCCCCTTTCTTTCTCTCGTCTATCCTCTTTTTCTCACTATCCCTCTCTCTTTCTCTATCTGTTTCTCTCCTTTCTCAATCTGCCTGTCTCTCTTGATATATATATATATATATATATATATATATATATATATATATATATATATATATATATATATATATATATATATATATATATATAAGTACCTATTGGTAACGATAAGAGGTTAGAATTTAAACTCATATAGATTATATGCTACGATGTTAGTTATGGTCGTAAGAAATGGAGTCTGTGATACGAGTTCAAATTTTGGACGAGACTGTTTACGATTTATTTCACGCTAATGCCTTGAGAATCCATCTATTTTTAGCCCCTCAGCCTTTGCTTTATAGTAGGACAGACTGTGTTCCTTATACTTGAGAACCCAGCCTCGAAGAAGGAAAAGTCTGAATTAAAACCAGCTGTACCCAGCTTAAAATTGACCAAGTGCCACATCATGTCATAGCGGGAGGTTTGGCTAAATATATACAATATTAGATAAGTAGCAAAATAAAATTTTAAAGGATTTCATCATGCGCTAGATTCATTCGAACTTTCATTTCTTTGTACCATATCGACTATTGCTTTTTCAAAGACGAACACATTTCGCGTATCAATGTTATAAATTTAGGACCTTGAATAAGATTTCCCTGTTTTCCAACAGATGGCGTTCCCATAACTGCGTGCTTGTAGTTTCAGGTGGTAACTCATCAATAAGGAAGTACTATAAGCAAACTTAAAATTCAATGAGCGTTATTTCGCTGACGTGTAAGCAGCTTTGTTTTTCATAGCGTCAAACATGTTGGATTTCGTGTCAAAGAAAGTGTATTTGAGGGGAAGTTTACTGCACTACTGCACAAATCGAGATAAAGTCCATGTTTGGAGGTGCCCGTGGTGTAATGGTTATCGTCTTAGGAAATGGACACGGCGACACGAGTTCAAATCCTGGACGAGACTGATTGCATTTCACATAGCACTAATACCCTTGGGAAAGGTATCAATCCAATTATTCTCCCTCCAGCTATGGGTAAATAGTAGGGCAGACTGTGTTCTTCAGCCTTGGTGAGGCAACTAGTCTAGGAGAAGGAAAACTCTGAATTCAAACCTGTTAAACTCCGCTTAAAAAATTGCCTTGTGTCATATCCTGCCCGAGCGGAGGGGTGGGGTAAATAGGATAAAGTCCATATTTGTATATGTGTGTGCGATTTGTAGATGCATTTGATTTCGTTTTCTACGTCTGTGTACGGAAAAGAAACCTGTATCTACTAGGACTCATTTGATGTTGTCTAGAATGTGCCTGGGCTGATGAAAGTATTTGGTTACAGTGAAGTATGGAAATTTTTCACGATTGTCTTGTTTGTGTTTTTTGAATCTTAGACGAAAGCAGCTGGTTTTCTTCCTGGAAGTAACCCTTGTTGTCGTATTTAGCGTAGAAAATGTCGTATATTACACCGGGGCTATCATAATAAAGATTAGCGGGTCGTATTATAAGATTGGTTTCAGGTATGGTAAGATAGGAACCTAAATCTAAGTATTTGCAGACAAAGCAACCGGATTTGCTGTTCATATAGTTGCCCTGATGTTGTTTGTCATGAAAATTCTTTCTATATAAAGTTAGAAGTGAAGATAGATCGGATAGTTTGATTTATTTTGGTTTTATCGCATATCAACCCTTGCAGATTATTTAATGCCAAATACTCTTTGTACATAAATATCAAATATATGTGATTTGTTAACATATTTTATAGATATCATTTTTAAACGAACCCGAGTTCATTCTTTTCCTTACTGTTAAACGGTTTTAAGTATTTCTCATTTTTAAACGAGTTAGAACTATTTTTTACACACGAATATTGCTATTGTGCAAAAAATAGTTCTAACTCGTTCAAAAATGACTATATTGCTATTTATCGGCTCATTGGCCTAGTGGGACAGAGTGTTCGCCAATGGTCCGGGTGACTAGGGTTCAATCCCAGGTCGCGTCATACCAAAGACTTTAAAAATGGTACTTGATACCTCCTTGCTTAACAATCAAAGATATAAGGTATGTATTAAGGGTAAAGCGGAGAGCAATCCAGGGAAAGGAGTAAAGTCCCCCCCCTACACCTCGGTGTAATAGCTATTGAAAAAGGAGCCTTAAGGTCACCCTCGACAACGGTCGCCAACAACTTATATTGCTATTGTTTCTACACAGTATAATGGTTTCAGTTATTGCTATTTATCACTTTAATTCCCTTCAATATCAATAATTTGTTTGCACATAGTGAAGTGGTTACAAGTATTGATATTTAACATTTATTATTCTATTCAACACCATTCATTTGCACACAGTCAAATGATTCCAAGTATTACAATGAATAACAAACAATTCTTCCAAACATCAGTGATTTGTTTACACAGAGTTAAATGTAAAAACAGTTCAACTTCTTACAATTCAATTTAGTATTAGTCATTTGTTTGCATTCAGTTTAAATGTCAAACAGTTCTATTTAACCATATTTACCAACCCCTCCGGTCGGGCAGGATATGACACAAGGTCGATTTTTAAGCGGAGTTTAACAGTTTTGAATTCAGAGTTTTCCTTCTCCTAGACTAGTTGCCTCACCAAGGCTGAAGAACCTAGTCTGTCCTACTATTTACCCATAGCTGGAGGGAGAATAATTGGATTGATACCTTTCCCAAGGGTATTAGTGCTATGTGAAATGTAATCAGTCTCGTCCAGAATTTGAACTCGTGTCGCCGTGTCCATTTCCTAAGACGATAACCATTACACCACGGGCATCTCTAAACAGTTCTATTTAACATACCGATAGAATCCAATCAGGTGCGACCACTCCGAGCCAGAGCGGACTTGGTAGCAATTGCAATAAAGTGGTACTCCACATCCCCCAGAGCTCCAGTATTACTAGAGCCTCACCATCAGATTGGTTTGTGTCATATCAAGGACATTCGTTGGGAGGGGTATTCTTACCCCACTACAGAAATGCAGTCGGTGTATTCTACAGCAGCAGCCAACAAGGATGGATTGGATGGTTGTCGTCTAGTGTTGATAAGTGGTTCATAGAGTTGATTTTCGTGTCTATTTTGAGTTGTTGGAAATCATTAATGTGTGAGTGGGTTTATGAAACATTTTTTGGGACAGAACTAGAGACATATGAACAACTTAGACGCTACATTTTTCAGCAAGAAACGAGACAGAAAATATATCAATGACACAACTAGGATTTACTTGCTGTTGATAATATCACGCCAATCTAATATCACACAATTATGATATATGATATAATATCACACCAATATTTGGTTATATTTTTTTATCATCTAATGTAGAGAAAAGTATTTCTTGAAATTTCACGAGAAACTACCCACTTAGTTTTTCCAATGCTTCCATTTCAACGACCTGAGATGTAAATACATCATATTTCTTTAACGTTTCTTATAGTTATTAGCTCGATTTCATTTTATAAGCAATATCAACTTTAACACATTTTTATAAGAAGCATACGTGGGACCCACATTTCAATATATATATATATATATATGTATATATATATATATATATGTGTGTGTGTGTGTGTGTGTGTGTGTGTGTGTGTGTGTGTGTGTGTGTGTGTGTGTAAATGCGTATATATATATATATATATATATATATATATATATATATATATATAATGATAGGCTTGTGTTGATAACACAGAAGATGAAATGGAAAGAACAGAAGTACTTGTAAAAAATTATAATAGGTATAATCTAACACTCAACAACATATAATAACAGCCTTTTAAATTTCTGGCAATGAAATTGTCTAAAATACTTCGCGTCGCTGGAAACGATAGAATCACGAAGAGTAATAAGTAGATTTATGGAATTATCTCCACAAAAGAAGTTCCTGAAAAAAATAAAGATTCTTTTGTGTTATCTTTATATCGAACAATTATTCGACATTTGAATAACAAGAAACTGATGCAAGAAGTTCTCTGGTTTGAATCAGATTATGAGAGATAGAGTCTTGTTGACTGTCGTAACATCGAAAAGAACTCTTGTTACCTTTATGGTATTCCATCGACAAGAAAAAAAAATAGATGGAGTAACAAATTGAATGAAAGAAGGTTATTTGCCAATAGAGCTACTATTAAAAACCCAGAAAGTTAAAAGAAAGGGTATATTAAAAACAGTTTTGTACTAATATTTATCTTTGTTAACTTTTTCTGTCCTCATGGGATACACGCGTACCAAGAAAATATCTGTTCATAATATCAGTTGATCAGATAGACATTAATATAGCAAGATAGTAAATGTCATTTGTGCCGTGACTAAGATGAAACCATCAATCATATAAATGAATGAAACAAATAGAAGTAGTATAACAATATATCTGACTGGGTGGGAAGTCTGATCAACTGGGAATTTGACCCAACCAACAAATGATATATTCACAAACTTGCACATGCCCCAAAGAGAAAAGCTAAGAATGTACAATAGCCCTCTCTACGAGGCTTAAAATACGCTGAATGTATTCCCAACTGGGAAGTAAGACTCCCAATCCAAAAAGGATGTCCTAAGTATTGCACTAAAATGTATATGATAGTGAGACTCTAGTTTTGAAGTTGTAAGGAATGTGGTTTACCTCTTCATTGCCATTACTCCCAGGTCTACTCTGACCTTGAGTAGTAGTATGTGTTAGGGTTCGGGAGAGTCTCTGTTGCGTAGTGGCTAATATGCTGGACTGCGACATCGTAGTATGCGAGTTTGAACTCCAGTCACTTCCGGATGAATGCTCCGGAGAAAGTTATCATATTTACCAACCCCTCCGCTCGGGCAGGATATGACACAAGGTCAATTTTTAAGCGAAGTTTAACAGGCTTGAATTCAGTGTTTTCCTTCTATTAGTGCTATGCGAAATGCAATCAGTCTCGTCCAGGATTTGAACTCGTGTCGCCGTGTCCATTTCCTACGACGATAACCATTATACCACGGGCACCTCCGGAGAAAGTTAGGAATTACCTTATCCCACTAGCTATGGGTTAAATAGTACAACCTGGCATTAAATAATCCTCAAAGGTTGATATGCTATTAAACAAAGACAGCAAACGCAACCTGTTAGGTTCCTATCTATGTGTCAAATTGATATGTTTGGAAATTATTTGTGTTTGATAGGGCCGTGTAAAAAAAAAAAAAAGATACGCTTAAGAAACAATTACTCAAAAACTGTAAATATGAACTTACAATGAATAAGATTATCAAATCTCTTGGCATAAAATAAATTGACACAGGTTGACATAGCGAAAAAATTTATCAATTATCATAAAATTCTTCGATGCTTAAATACAAACGTATAATAAAATCCAGACTAGCAGACTATATCATCATCATCATCATCATCATCATGTCGTGCTGGTAGCACGGATATCCCTGACCCTCTCTCGCCACTTTTCCCTATCGTTCATCGCCTCAGGCAGGTCTTCTGGACAACATCCCGTATCCTCACATAGTTGCTGAATGTATGTTCGTGCTGGTCGTCCTGCTTTTGCACGGCCATGTGTGGGGGTCCATAAGAGTATATCACTTATGAGTTCTTCCCTGCTTCTCCAGCAGTGTCCTGCATGTCTGGTTCGTCTAACTTGAATAGTTTTCGTGATAGGAGGCAGGTGGCCGTACAGTTGGTGTCTTGTGGAGTGTTGCGGCCAGGACTTGTTCAAGATTGCTCGCAGTATTCTTGTGTAATTGCCGTCTCGCTTCTTCTCCAGCCGTTTTGTTGGAGGTCGCGCTATCAGGATCTCCCTGACCCTCTCCCGCCACCCTTCTCTATCGTCCATCGCTTCCGGTAGGTCTTTAAGGCGACATCCTGTATCGGCACGGAGTTGTTGTATGTAGGTCCTAGCTGGTCGTCCTGTCTTTACCCGTCCATGTGAGGGGGTCAACAGGAGTACGTTACTTGTGAGTTCGTCCCTACTTTTCCAGCAGTGTCCCGCATGTCTGGTTCATCTAACTTGGATAGTTTTCGTGATAGGTGGTAAGTGGCCGTAAAGCTGCTGCTTTGCGGGGTGCTGCCTCCGGGACTATTTCAATATTGCTCGCAGCATTCTTGTGTAGTTGCCATCAAGGTTTTTCTCCATACGTTTAGTTAGCGTCCATGTAGTGCATCCATACAGCAGTATCGACATGACTGCTGCTTGAAAAAAATTTCGTTTCGTTTCATCGGTCAGTTCTGACTTCCATATGACCGATAGACCATCGGAAGCTGTCGGTGCCTTTGCCAGTCGCGTGATGATGTCAGTCTCTGCTTCTAAGGTAGGCGATGTTAGTTACTGCTTCCTAGGAAGGTGATATCAGTCACTGCTTTATAGGTAGGTGAACTTGTCTACTAGTTTCAGAGAACTACCGTTTTGTGTGGAGATGTCGCGATTCTTTGATCAAAGCACATGTCTGCTTTGACATGGAGGCCTATGCTATGCAGCTGCTCGTTCCAGACTATCTAAAAGGGTTTCAGCTTTGGCGGGTGTATTTGCCAGAAGTGATATGTCATCGGCGTAGCCCGCGTCCGTAATTGTTTGTGCTGGGTATCTTCTGATTCTTTCCATTGTCATATTGAAACCATTGTCTTTCGTGTTATCAGTAGACGTTAAAAGCAAGTAGTCTAGACAGATGATAAACAGGTAGGGGGTTAATGTGTCTCCTCGCTGCACACCTGCTACAATTTCGAAGTAATCTGTGTCTCGATCTGGGAAGCGGACTTTTACTTTCGTGTTTCTATATAGCATCATTATGGCTGTGGCGTTTCTTTGTGTAGGCCGTAGGCGAGTAATATTTGCTTCATCTTTCCTCTGTGTATAAAGTCAAAGACCTGGGCGAAGTCAACAAATGATTTTATTGCCGCTATGTTTTTTGGTCGTACATCTTCAAGAATTCGACGGCCAGTCAAAATTTGTGACATCGTGTATCTATTCCTCCGAAAGCCATTTTGGTTCTAACTAATTATGTTCTCAATTTTGGGTTCTATGTGGTTGGGTAGATGAGCATTGTATATCTTGGCCGCTATGGAGTTTTTGGCTAATCCGAGGTCACCCTTCGTAGGGAAGGGTAGGATGCATCCCTTTGTCCATCTGTCTATTGTGTTTTGATTATATACGGCATGACAGTGTCGGAGCGGTATGTCGTCGAATTCCCTGGTCTTTCATACTTCTGGGGGTATTTCATCAAGCCCTTCTGTTTTTTTTATTTTTTATTTTTTCTTGCGTAAACTATCCTACTTTGGTATCTAATTGTTTACTTATAATTCTCGCGATTGGTTCTATACACATATATATATATATATATATATATATATATATATATATAAAGCTACGTCATTGATATTGAGCACTATTTAACAATAACGCAAAATTTGGTTCCCCATTAACTCACCAAGTGAGCTAGTGATAACCATAAATCATAAATTCATATATATATATATATATATATATATATATATATATACTGTTAAAAGATTTTGCTGTTTCTCTTGAGGATTCAAACCTTTCCCAAAGTATTAGTCCAAAAGTGTCAGGAGTTCAAACTTACTTACTACGTTGTCCAGCATGTTATTCAGTACACTACGGGGACTCCCTAAATCGCTTTCTTTATTTCATAGCTGAATATTCTGATTTATCGTTGAATATTCTGGTTTCATAAAATATTCTGGTTTTATAGAATATTCTGATTTCCTTAAACAAATTAGATAAGATCATTTAAATCAATGCTGTAATTTTTTTCCAGGGCATCCAGAGGAAAATATTATGGAATAAGTCAATGTGGAAAAAATATAAGAAAAAGTTAATAATAATAATAATATTAATAATAAACAAATGGACCAGAGGACAAGAAAATTAATGACCATGAATAATGTCTTACATGCCAGAGATGATGTTGACAAACTATATGTGTCAAGAAAAGAAGGAGGAAGAGGATTTACCAGCATTGAAGACAGCGTTGACGCATCGATACAACGACTCGAAGGCAATGAATGTACAAAAGGGCGGAGAAAGACTGATTACTGGCATCAGAAACAATACTGATGACACGAGGATCAACAGAACGGAAACAAGCAGAAAACAAAAGTGGGAAGAAAAAAAAAACTCTATGAACGTTTTGAGCGGTATCTCATTCGAAGAAACGTGGTCGGGGCCAAGAAAAGGAAACCTTAAAAGAGAAACTGAATCTCTTCTCATTGCAGCACAAAACTATGCCATAAGAACACATCATATCAAAGCTAGAATAGATAAGACGCAAGAAAACAGCAGATGTAGGTTATGTGCTGATAGAGACGAAACGATCAATAATATAATAAGCGAATGCACTAAATTTGCACAAAAAATTAAAAGACTAGGTACGACTGGGTGGGCAAGGTGATCCATCCACAGGGGATTGTGCAAGAAATTGAAGTTTAACAATGCGAACAAATGGTATAAGCACAACACTGAATCTGTTCTGGAGAATGAGACGCACAAACTCCTCTGAGATTTCCAAAACAGATCACCTAATCTCGGCCAGACAACCAGACCTTGTAATAACCAACAACAACAACATAAATAAAGAGAACCTGCCGAATTGTGGACTTTACTTTCCCGGCTGACCTCAGCGTAAAATTAAAAGAAAGTGAAAAGAAGGATAAGTACCTGGACCTTGCTAGAAAATTGAAAAAAACTGAGGGACATGAAAGTGACGATTATACCAATTGTAATTGGTGCTCATGATACAATCACCAAAGGATTGTTACAATGTCTGGAAAACTTGGAAATAACGGGACGGGTGGAGACTATCCAACTTACAGCATTATTGAGATCGGCCAAAATACGAAGAAGAGTCCTGGAGACTTGAGGAGACTTGCTGTCTCTCAAATTCCATTGAGAAACCATCGGCTAACGCTGGTGTGAAAAACTCGAAAAGGAGTAATAATAATAGAATATAAGTCGAACGACGATATATAAGTTTTATACACTAAGAGATGACACCGACTGACTCCATGTAAAGAGGAACGAAGGAGCACTGAGGATTCTGCGTCACTTTGAATTTCATTTCTTCTTCTTCTTCTTCTTCTTCTTCTTCTTCTTCTTCTTCTTCTTCTTCTTCTTCTTCTTCTTCTTCAAAAGCCACAATTTTCTTTCTTTCTTTCTGAGTAATGCCATATCAATCGATATATCTTCTATTCTTCTACTACCACTCCTACTTACAATTTTTTTCTTCTTCTTTTTGCTTCCGTAAATTTTTTTTTTCTTTTTTTGCTTAGGGAAAAATAAATTTTGCCTATTAATCAGATATAAACACCCTAGTGCAACCAGAGTAAAAGCCTTTCGGAGTGGATTCTTTATAAAAGAAAATACTGTCTTTCAAAATTTATAACAATGTGATAGGAGTGGCTTATCTCATAATGACGTCAAACACAGATCAATGGATTTATTTCGAAAACTCAAGATGCAGCAGAGAGCTTTGCGAATTGTTTATTGTCTAAGATAGCAGTTCTCAAAATCTCAGGTCACATTCTTCCTGTTGTGATCCAAGGTTTCCTCAATTCCTCATCGATTTTTAATTGTTATTCAGCATTTTTTTTTTTTTTTTGCTATTAAACTTATGACTGAAATTCTTTACCAAGTTTTCCTCAGGGAAAAATTCTTCCTCTTAGATGTGAAATCCCCTCTTCCTGTCAAGTGTCTCCACTTTGAACTACTCTTATTACGATGGTGCAGTTCAGCACGTTAACCATAACGCCACGGTGATTCTCCCTCCCTCGTTCGAGAACCACATGTCCGTGAACTAAATGTGATTTGTCTGAGACTAGTCTGGTTTGGTTTGGTTTCTTTGTTTAATGGCACATCAACTCTTTTTTAGGTTATTTAATGCCAAAGCCATTCTCCTTGAAGAACAGTAGTGGTACTATTTAACCCATAGCTGGGAGGATAAGGGGGTTCATACCTTTCCCGAGGGTATTTGCCCGAAAGTGAACGTAATAGCGCGACTGGAGTACGAACTCGCGTACTACGATTCCGCTGTCCATCGCTTTAACCATTACACCGATACTAGTCTGGTTGTAGAAATAGTTACGAAATTTAGAAAAGTGATGGCAATGTTTGAGCAAATTATTAGAACAAGGATGCTTCTTTTAATTAATTCATAAACATATTAACTTATATACTGTAAATAACAAAAAGTGTAATAACTTCTTTTTCATTACAGCTCAATGAAATTATTGATATTAAATCTTGTTTTGCGATACTGGAGATCTACAGGTTGACCCTCCCAAAAAACAGAACCCATAAACTTTTTAAAAGTTAATAAAAAAGTTTATGGGTTCTGTTTTTTGGGAGGGTCAACCTGTAGATCTCCAAAAATAAAGCAAAATATTCTAATTTTGTACACTCGAACTTCTGGACATGTTGGTGAATACTATGGTCCAAATTTTTCTTGCACAGAATATACTTCCTATCCTGAAAAAAAAGAAAAGGCTAGAATTAAATTTATGAATTTCAGTCAAAAATATATGGGTCCTGTTTTTTTTGGGGGGGGTCACCCTGTATCTATCTCAATTTTGTTAATCTCTCTTTCTCTCTAGCCATGATGCTAGCAAAGACTTTCCAAACTCTCTTCATCCGTCCCTATCATCCATCATTCCATGCTGGTCTTCCAGATTACATCCTGAGTCCACACAGATCTGTTGGTGGTAAGTTCTTGCTGATTGACCAACACTGGCACGTCCATATAAATGGGCCCGTAGGAGAACATCCCTTATGGGTTTGTCCTTGCTTCTCTAGCAGTGTCCTGCATGTCTTGTTCGTCTTACTTGGATGGTTTTAGAGATGGGAGATAAGTGGCCGTACAGCTGTTGTTTCGTGGGGTGATGCTTCCAGGATTTGTTTAATATAGCTTATAGCATTCTTGCGCAATTCCCGTCGAACCTTTTCTCAATACGTTTTATCAGTGTCCACGTGGTGCATCTGTACAGAACTATATATATATATATATATATATATATATATATATATATATATATATATCCAATAGTATTTACAGATGTTAAGCAATAAAATAATCAGTCATCCTGATTCATTTTTCATTATATATGCTTTTGCATCATTTATTTAGCCGCATGTTGTGCATAGATCCGTGTGCTTATTTAATTTAGTAAATCCTGATTACTGATGTATGATTGAAAAAGCTTTCTTAATTCTTTCTGACTTCCACTTTTTTTAATATTTGGATTCTTTTGTTTTATCATTTAAAATGTACTTTATTTCTTTCATTATTTTCCAACTTTTTGACATTTTCGTTCTTTTCAGCTATTCGTTCCCGTTCCCTTTATATATATTTCTATGCATTCTTTTCGAGGTTTTAAATCAAAATTTAAGAAAGATATAGCTGTTAAAGTCTATAAATTTCACAGACAGAATTAGAGCATATTTTGACTTAACTAGCAAGAGTCCAAGAGTCACTGGCCAAGAAAGTTCTGACCTATATGTAAGTTTTACAGCAAAGTCATCAACGACTGCTATATTGATGCTGTCTAATCGTTAGACGGGGAGTAAAAAAACAACATACAAACAACCGCAACCTTTTTAAATGTAAGGATCATTCATTTTCTTTTATTCTCTCCATTTGACCACAGAAGCTAGAAGAAATGAATAACGTACACCACGTGCATCTTCTTTGTTTTGGAAATAGTCTCTACACGTATTTTTGATTCGTTCTTCGTTCTCTGTTCATGCGAACGTTTGTCACCTCCCACCCAAGCTACCAAAAGAGAAAAAAGAGACCAAATAACTAAATACTGCAATCTGGGCATATGGCACTGGGGAAAAGGCGTTTGATTGAAAAGTTCTTCTGAGTGAAATCATCTGGAGGTTACAGGTTCAATCCCAACTACTGGTAAGAATAAGTAGGAATACTTATACACATCAAGGTTAACGGAATTAGAACAATTTACCCTCGTGGATTGAATAAAAGGTTCAGTTCGAGGTTCTGTGTAGGCTCCCGAGTTCGATATAAAAATACCTGAAGAAGGCCGAAGGATATATCGGCCAAAATGTTGTGAGTACAACTATGTAGAAAATAGTGCGAATATTCTAAGTGATAACTCACACACACACATATATATGTATATATATATACTTTACCATTAATAGCGAATCGGGCGGGTGACGTCTTCTGGCTCCCGTCACCAGTTGGTAACTTGGTCCCGGGGTGTTATATCAAGCGTATCTTGTTGCCGCAAGCATAATGGAATAGATTTTGAATTATGTCAATTTATGCCCCGGCAGTATTCGCTTACAATGAAAGGCAATGGTATTTGATTATATCCCTTCATTGCCAATTTAAACAGGAGATTTGACAAGTCCAAAATAGCCCGGGTCCAGAGACTAGTTTTTTTTCCGCGACCTCGATACTTAAAAGCAAGAAAATTGCTGAAAGAGGCACCACATTTCAATCTCAAGCCTGGGAAAATCCCGACATCTGAGCGAGCCTGGAAAGCGGAGTCTAACAGAAGAAACATGTCTTGCTTGTTAGTTCGAAAATCAAATTCTGTCATCAAATTTTTACTGGCCGAGAAGTGTAAACCAAGTGACATTTATAGAAGATTATGTGATGTGTACGGAGAAGCGTATTTTAGTCAAAAAATGTTTATAAATGGTCTAACGAGCTGGAGTAGAAAATACAGTCAATAGAGAAGAAACACTGACTTTCGGCTAAGGAAAAGACTCTGGTCACGGCAGTCTGAAAAGAAGCTTGTACTGAGAATCTTCTAGAACATGAAACGACCAATTAGTATTGATTCTCTTGAAAAATGTGCAACTATAAACAGTACTTCCTATTGCCAACTCCTTGGATAAAAATTCACCTAATTTATTGAATGACTCTAGCATAAGTAAATGGAACAATTTAACTGGTTAATTTGTGATATTTTGTAGATGTTAACCAACTTTAGTAATTGTCTGTCTTCAAAGTAGTTCATTTTTTTTTAATAAAGCAAGAAAGTGAGAATATTAAATTAGGAGACAAAAGAACAGTTTTCATGAGTTAATGATTCCTTAAGTTTTGTAAAGATCGTATCACGAGGGAAGAGTCTTTAATTAAAAAAGTAAAAAAAAAAAAAAATCTGAGTTACTTTTTGTCTGATTATTGACACTTTTTTCAAGAAAGCGAAGAAAATGTGACTTTATAAAGCACAACTGAAAGCTCCAATTCACGTTTATATTGGAACAAAGCAAGTGTTTTCTTTTTCTTACTCTCTTTTTTTTATATATTCATAGAGGCCACTACAGAAATACCTCCCACATTTCAAAACGTCACCTCTGTGATGCAAGTTTAGTTGGTTGGTTGGTTGGTTGGTTGAGTTTTATAACATATTAATCATTTTATTTATCTAATGCCAAATCATGTCTATACATATATATCAAATATGATTTCTAAACACATTTTGTTGATAAAATTTTTAATGGGTCTGAGCTCATTTTTTGTACACAGTTAAATTGTTTCAAGTATTTCAAACTAACATGATTAATTCTGTTTACAATTAACCATTTTTTTGCACAAATTTAAATGGTACCAACTCTTGGTATATAGCTTACAATTCAATTACACATCAGTCATTTGTTTTCACATAGTTAAATGATTAAACAGTTCTATTTCTAAAATTTAATTTAGCATGACTCATTTATTAGGAAAAATCTTAAATATTAACCATGTCTATTTGGCCCACTATTAAGACCCTATCGGGTGCTGCTACTCCGAGTCAGAGTTGACTTGGGAGCAATAGCAATAAAGGGGTTCTCTGCATTCCCCAAAGCTCAAAGACCGAAGCCTCACAATCAGATTGTTTAGTGTCATATCAGGACACGCGTTGGGTGGGGGGTCTTACCCCTCTGCAGCGATGCAGTCGACGTATTCTACTCCTTAGCTTACTGGGTTGGATGCAAGTGCACTTAAACAAACAATGGTAGCTCCATCAAACTAATATCTTAAGATTTTTTTTAGGTACGATTATGGATTTGACCTGTAGACAACTTGCGTTTGCTACGTTTTTAAGAATAGCGAATATGTAATTGTTACACAAAGAGTTCATTTCATGTTACGTCGAAATGATGCTGTCCTGGATTGAATTTTCAACTCATGACAGTAATTATTTTCTCTCTAGAATGGCACCGTAGCATAAAGTTATCACGGAAAACTCACTGTTGCAATTGCAGATCAATCAGATTTTTAAAAAAAGTTTCAAAAGCAAATGCACTATGTGCATAGGTCTAATCTATGAACGTAACTGATTGTATCAGAAAAAAGAATTGTAAGACATTAGCTCGAGAGAGCAGACATTGTCACTTACCTAAGTTTACTTGTATTGCATAGGTAACAGTTTAAAAAGTGGGAGATCATACTTACCAACCCCTCCGCTCGGGCAGGATATGAAACAAGGTCAATTTTTAAGCGGAGTTTAACAGTTTTGAATTCTGGGTTTTCCTTCTCCTAGACTAGTTGCCTCACCAAGGCTGAAGAACCCAGACTGACCTACTATTTACCCATAGCTGGAGGGAGAATAATTAGATTCATATATTTCCCAAAGGTATTAGTGCTATGTGAAATGCAATCAGTCTCGTCCAGGATTTGAACTCGTGTCGCCGTGTCCATTTCCTACGACGATAACCATCACACCATGGGCACCTCATATTTAAAATGTTTAAAATGTGGGAGATAATTCCGTTGCAACTTGAATATCAACATATATAAAACGAAATAGACGTTATTAATGATCATCAGGTAATGTTATGAGTATTCTCAGTGTCAAAGTCATGGTATAAATTGAGTGAAATCTTTGGCTTTAAGCTTATCATCAACCAGTGTGGGCGCCTCGGGTAGTTTAATGGTTAGCAAGCTTGACTAGCAAACCTGCAAGGGTGAGTTCGAGTCTCATTGGGTGTCCTATTTATTCGGCCTTATGTCACGTCTAAGAAAAAGCCTAGTAAATTGCTATCATCAGCCAGTGTCAAACCGACAAGGACGTGTTGCAAGTGACTGTGAATTCTATGGAACAACTTTCTCACATTTCCCATGATTCTTTCTTTGTTCCCTTTTGGCCAACCATACTTTGCATCTAGTTGTGACTCTACTTTTTGACTTTACCCTCTTTTTCAGGTTCTTTATTTTTGTCACTTTTGGACATATTTTTTTCTAGTTAGACCCTTCTTGGGCCTAAAAGTACGAACTCTTTGGGGTCCAAGATGGACCGAAAATGAGGCAGAGTCAAATCATATGGACCAGGAGTGTGTGGGTTCACGAGCCGGGAAGAAGAAAGGGGCCACCCGTAAAGACCAGTCAGAAAAGGGGGCCTTCCCGAGGCTTAGAGAGAGAGAGAGAGAGAGAGAGAGAGAGTATTTGTTGACAACATCATGGGCCCACCGGTGGCAAACCGTGATCGCATTTGGCGGGACCAACAGATCTTAGTGGTTGTGGGGGATATACGACCTTACTGCTGGACTTGCAATCAGCAAGGACATATGGCTCGTCAATGCTCGAAAAAGACCCAGGCAAAAGTATCAATGGAGCCAGCAGCAGACAAAATACCAACGGCAGCAAGTAAGGTGACAAAGCAACCTGGCACAGTAACAGTAGACTGCCGAAGGGGGTGGTCAGAGGTAGTGAAAAGGGACGTAAAATAACCCCCGCCTCAGTCATTTCTGGCTCTCCAGGTAAACAAGAGCAACAAACTGCTAAGGTATGACTGTAGACACCGCCTCACCTTCATCCATCAAAAGTAGTCATGAAGACGTGGAAGGGGAAAAGAAAAATTAAAGAAAATGAAAGCGGATACCCAGCCCAACTCCCCACAAAAATATGGTCCGGTAAAACGAAATACACACAGAACAAATATTGAATAAAAAACACACCAACTAATCCTCCGAATACCTGACACAACTCCTATCTCAACATACATCGTCTCCTTTCCCTAAACCTTCCGATTTCTCCAACCCTTTTCATTCTCAATCCGAGAAAACACTAGAAGCGCAGAGAAGGCGATAGCACCTCCATGGTCGCTCTCTGCCTTTCCTCCAAAGGAGAAAATTAAAAAATCCTTTCAAAGGAGCTAAGAGAAAAACTTGTTTAATAAGAGAAAGCGGATCTGTGAGATAAACTCGCTTACCATCACATCAGATCTCTTCCAACAGCAGAGAAGAGTCGTCATGAAGCCCTTGATGAAACTTACTCATAGCACTAATACCCTTGGGAAAGGTATCAATCCAATTATTCTCCCTCCAGCTATGGGTAAATAGTAGGACAGACTAGGTTCTTCAGCCTTGGTTCGGCAACTAGTCTAGAAGGAAAACTCTGAATTCAAACCTGTTAAACTCCACTTAAAACTTGACCTTGTGTCATATCCTGCCCGAGCGGATGGGTTGGTAAATAGGATGAAACTTACTCTGGTGGTGACAAAAAAAATGATAACCCCTAAACATTCCAGATGCTACCATGGTAACCATCTTCATTCGATCCACGTCGGGCCGTGTCACTAAAGTGTGGCTCATGCTTAATGAAGTCGTGGAGGCCGGCTCGAACATAAGGCTGGCGGATTGGGAGCATCTGTCTCTGAAAAATTGAACAAGTTTTGCTCGTAGAAAGTCCCAGTTTACGTACATTCTTCTTTTTATAGGTCCCTAAAACTGACATGTCCTCTCGATGTTAGCAGAATATCCTGAGACGGCTGAGTTACAACTGAGCTCGGAACAGGTTCCTTGGGACAGGGTGTGGGCATTTTCACCCCGAAGGATTTCCGGCTTGTGGTGGTCACTGAATTAGAAAGGTAATTACATATGTCCCTTAACCTGTGCAGTGCTCAGGGAACTCCAGAACTGCTGTGTATTTGTTTTCACAGTGCACGAGACTCACTTCATTTACGAGAAATAGAGAGGTGCTGGACGTCGGCTATGTCGTCATTTCAACATTAGGCTGTCGTCTCAGCATTGGGATCTCTCTACTAATTGGACGTAGCCTGAATGCGAATGTTAATGTTGCATTCGCAGGTGAGGCAAGCCCACTGGTTGTAGATGATATTGCTGTGAGAGGCTTCAAGTTTAAGGTAGTTGCAGTTCACAGGCTCAACATCCCCGGGGAGAAGAACTCACTGTTTTCGTGGTTGAGGCCGTTTCTTACAGGCAATAAACGGTTAGTTTTAGTGGGAGATTGGAATGCTATCCTTGACCCCAAATTAGATAGGGTCAGATGGAGTATTAGTGGAACGGTTGGGTATGGAAGCAGTCTGATCGACTTCATAGCCAAGTTTGATTTAGTCGTCAGTTTTTGTCTGGATCACCCAGGGAGTGATATGTGGATGTTGAAACATAAGGAGCCCTCTCATCCAAGTAGATCCTGTTTGGATAGATTGTTAGAAGAGCGGACGAAGACTTTGTATCTTGCCGGGCATAAGCTCGTATTAGCCGGTTTTTGTCTTGCCGGGCATAAGCTCGTATTAGCCGGTTTGTATCTTGCCGGGCATAAGCTCGTATTAGCCGGTTTCGTGGGTTATTTAATGCTAAATCGATCCTTCGATAGGAACAGCAGTGATACTATTTCACCCAGAGCTGGGGTGGGGATAGGAGGTTTCATACCTTTTTGAACAGTATTTGTTCGAAAGTGAACGTAATTGCTCGACTGGAGTTTGAACTCGCTTATTCGTGGCCACATTCCAGCCATTACGACACAGGAATTCACCATACAATTCCTTTAACTCCGGACATGAAATAACCCAAGACAGATTGATTTACCATTAACTCAATCAATCAATTAAACTGAGAGGTCTTTTATTACAAAAAGTTCACATATAGGCAATAACTAAACGTTCTGGGCCTCGTTTCCTTGTGTCATACTCAGTTGAACTTTATAAATATTATATCTTGATTCAATATTCCTTGATTGTTCGAAAGAGAAGGTGGATTTTAAGATGTTTTAGCCCATATTTTGAAGGCGTGTTAAATTTAATTTTTGGTCGAGGAAAATAAATTATTTAATTTACTGAATTTAATATTCGGCTATGCTTCCAATTCTTTGTTATGTTGGCTTGTAAGTGGCACTCTAAGATGTATATGATTTTTTTACTCTCTCTCTCTCTCTCTCTCTCTCTCTGTAGGTAGTTTGAATGTGGGGAATTGCAGGGGTAAGGTCTGAACGACACAGAAAGAAAGAAATGAAAAGAAAACAAGATGCAGGAAACGCTAAATCAATTAAATCTTACATTGAGTATAAAAGACAAGAAAAATGCAGGGAAGAAAGTGAAAGAAAGAACTGGAGCAATTTTAATTTCATTCAGACATTGGTACAAAGAAAAGCCAAATAAAGTCAAAGAGTATATCGTTCAAATCTATCTATCTATCTATGTTGATATTCATCTCTTTTTTTCCTTAGGTATGAGTTAACTAGTACAACTATCCTTCTACGAGGATAAATCTGGCAGTGCATAACCCATGAAGGTTGATATACAAGTAAACAAAGAAACCAAACCTGACCAAACATTCATCTATCATAGTCTGTTGATATCTATCTATCTATCTATCTATCTATCTATCTATCTATCTATCTATCTCAGCCTCTTCATATCTATCTATCTATCCATCTCTGCTGATATTAATCTATTTATCTCTTTTTTTCTTTTGGTATGTGTTAACTAGTACAACTATCCTTCTACAATGATAGACCTGGCTGTACATAACCCATGAAGGTTGATATACCAGTAAACAAAGAAACCAAACCTGACCAAACATTCATCTATCACAGTCTGTTGATATCTATCTATCTATCTATCTGTTTGTTCAATTATCACTCTTTCTCTCTTTCTGTCTCTCTCTGTCTCTGTCTCACTCACTCTCTCTATATATATGCCCTCATCATTAAGTGTATATTTACCTATGCACAAATAACAGCAACCACATTTCCACAGAACAAATTCCACATGAAAGCTTCAAAAATTATTCGTCTCATCTTTCTTCCTCTGCTGTTAAAATGGCAGATTCCAAGCCAATGAAAAAAAAATTATTAAAACCAAACAGAAATCATCTTCGATTTCGACGGTATCTTCGATCCATTTCATATATGTTTAATCGATTATTGATGGAAATGTTAATCCGCTTAGATTGTCGCACAGTCTGACGTCAGACTGATTTTCCTTTTCCAATAACCCAAAGAGATTTATTGTGCGTGTATTTTTTGTGGAGGTGGGAAGTTAAGGATGGAAGGGGGTTAGAATAATGACCATTTTTTAAAAACTTCAGCTTTACGAAAACTTAAAATTGATGAAAAAAGAAACTAAATTATAATTTCACAAGCAAAATAAGAATGGACGATGTCCATACGATTCTGTCCAAAATAAGTGAGTTTATTTCTCGAAAAAGTCAAATGATTGATGGGGAAAGAAATGTCATTGAGTAGTTTGTCTTAAATTCGGAGATGAGTCTTTGTCATAATTCCACAAATTAAGACTAATATCCAGAGTTTGGGCTCTGCGCTGTTAGAGGGGCTTAGAATATTCAGACTATCCCTGTAAAGGGAAAATAACCCTACTAAATAAGGGGTATTCTGGATATGCCACTAAACTGTATCCTGTGATAACGCTTAACTTCTGGAGATCTCGGGAATGTAGAGTTCCCCTTCATTGCCATTATTCACCAGGTGTTCTGATCCGGTGCAGTAATGTGAATATATATATATATATATATATATATATATGTGTGTGTGTGTGTGTGTGTGTGTGTGTGTGTGTGTGTGTGTGTTATTTCTTTAAATGTCTGTGTATTTCTTTGTTTGGGTTTTATGGCATATCAACTCTTGTTAGTTATTTAGTGCTTAATCCTGTTTTTACATGTATATTTAATATATGATTCGAAAACACATCTTGAAACGCGCCAGAGCTCTTTTTTTCACATAGTTAAATGGTTTCAGGTATTTCTATTTAATACGAATAATTCTATTTGTTTGCCAGTCCAATAGGCTGGGGCAGTAGAATACACAGATTGTATCTCTGTAGAGGGTTAAGACCTCGCCCTACAACGAGTGTCCTACACATGACATTAAACAATCTGATAATAAGGCTCCGATAATGCTGAAACTTTGGGAACTACCATCGCTCTCAGGTCCTCTTTGGCCCGGAATTGTGGCACTGAATAGGGTCCAATCTATGGGTCAAATAGAACTGTTTAACATTTAATGTAAACAAATGATTGATGCTTAATTGAATTGTTTGTTATGGCAACATTTAACTGTGTGCAAATTTTTTAGTAATGTTGAATAGCATAATTTGTGTTAAATAGCAATAATTGTAACCACTTCACTGTGTACAAACAAATTATTAATATTGAATAGAATTATTAGTGTTAGATAGCAATAATTGAAGCCATTTAACTGAATAGAAACAATAGAAATACTCGAATGTAAACACATTAGTTCTAACTCATTTTAAAATGAAACTACTGACAAACTATTCATTTACAAATCATATATGAATATCCATTAAAATGTGTGTAAACAAATGACTGATATTGTTACTGTTACATATCAATACTTGAATCCATTTGAGTGTGTTCAAAGAGGTTATTAATAGTAAATAGAAATATGTGTTAGATAGAAATATTTGAAACCATTTAAGTGTGTACAGAAGAATGAGCTCAGGCTCGTTTAAAATGTATCTACAAAATGAGTTTACAAAAGATATATACGAGGTGCATACGATAAATTTCCAGACTTTTTTCTTATGGGCATTTAAAATTGTCGTAGACTCTTGATAATTCAGTATGTTATTGCTATAAATCTTATGGGATGACTGACCAATTTTTATGATTTCAGTTTCAAAGGAAAAGCTACAGCAGGGATTGGAATACACCCTACTAAAGCCTGATTGTAATAGTGATAATGCCCCTCAGCCACTTACTTAGGAATTGTACAGGCGTATAGAAACTTCATAAATCGCAAGAAAAGATTAACCACCTTATGTACATGGACGACATCAAACGGTTTGCAGTGATGATATACAGTCAGGATATAGGGATTTAATTTGGCATAGAAAATGTGTCATGCTAATAATGAAAAGCAGAAAACGACAACTAACAGAAAGAATAGAACTACCAAAGGAGGAAAAAATTAAAACGCTCAGAGAAGAGGAATATTACAAGTACTTAGGAATATTGGAAGCAGACACCATCAAACAAGCGGAGATGAAAAAAAAATAAAATAAAATAAAAAAAGAGTATATAAGGAGACGGCGAAAACTACACGAAACCAAGATGTAATGCAGAAATCTCATCAAAGGGATAAACACCTGAGCTGTCTCAGTTATGAGATACTCGGAACCATTCTTAAAGTGGATCTGGGAAGAACTTCAACATATGGACCAGAGAACATGAAAACTCATGACGATACATGTCCTTACAACTGAGAGATGACATAGATTGACTGTGTGTGTCAAAAAAAGAAGGAGGAAGTGGACTCGCCAACACTGAAGATTGGTGTCGATAAATCGAAAAGACAACTCGAACACTACTTAAACAAGAGCGAATAAAGGCTAATTACTGCGACCCGAAACAACACAAGTAAGGACAGAACAGGAGTTACTAAAAAACAAAAATAGAAAGAAATGTAATTGTATGGACATTTTAAGCGACAAACAAGCGAAATCTCACATGAGAAGACTTGGAGATGGTTAACAAAGGGAAACCTTAAGAGAGAAACTGAATCTCTTCAAACAGCAGCACAAACAACGCCATAAAGACAAACCACGTTAAAGCAAAAATTCACAAGACGCAACAAAATTGCAAGTGTAGCTTATGTGGTGATAGAGACGAAACAATCAATCATAAGTGAATTCAGAAAATTAGCACAAAAAGAGTATAAGACTAGACACGACTAGGTGGGGAAAGTGTCCCCTTGGGAATTGTGTTAGAAATTTGTATTTGACCATACGAACAAAGGGTATATACATAACCGAAAATCCGTCCTGGAGAATGAGATGCCCGAAGTTCTCTGGGATTTTGAGATACAAGCGGATCACATAATCTCAGCCAGACGACCAGACCTAGTGACAGAAAAAAAGAGAGTCTGCCGAATAGTGGACGTTGCCGTTCCGACAGACTACAGAGTAAAATTAAAAGAAGATGAAAAGAGGGATAAATACCTGGACCTTCCTAAAGAGCTGAACAAGTCATGGAACATGAAGGTGATGTTAATACAAATTGTAGTGGATGCATTTGGATTATCCTCAAAGGATTGGAACAGGGACAAGAAAACTTAGAAATCAAAGGACAAGTAGCGACCATCCAGACGATAGCATTACTAAGATCGGCCAGAATACTGAGAAGAGTCCTGGAAACTTGAGGAGACTTGTCACACAAACTCCAGTGAAAAACTATCAGCAAGTGTTGGTGTGAAAAACTCTCAAAAGAGTAAAATGATTATAATAAAAACAAAACCATCAATCATATAATAAGTGAATCCAGCAAATTACAGCAAAAAGAGTATAAAACGAGACATGACTGAGCGGGGAAGGTGATCCACTGGGAATTGTGTTAGAAATTTAAAGTTGACCATGCGAACAAGTAGTATATCCATAACCCAAAATCCGTCCTGTAGAATGAGATGCCCGAAGTTCTCTGGGATTTTGAGATACAAGCGGATCACATAATCTCAGCCAGACGACCAGACCGAGTGATAATAAAAAAGAGAACCTGCCGAATAGTGGACTTTGCCTTCCAAGTATATCACAGAGTAAAATTTGAATATAGCGAAAAGAGAGATAAATATCTTGATCTTACCAGAGAACAAAAAAAACAGCTATGGAATATGGAGGTGGTGGTGATACCAATTATAATTGATGCACTTGGAACAATCCCCAAAAGATTGGTTAAGGGACTGGAAGACATGGAAATAAGAGGACAAATGGAGACCCTCAAGACAACAATATTATTAAGATCGGCCAGAATAGCGAGAAATATCCTGGAGACTTGAGAAGACTTGCTTTCGCTCAAACCTCAGTGGAAAACCACCGGTTAACGCTGGTTTAAAACACTTTTAAAGGTGTAAGATAATAATTTTTAATAAACAATTATAGCTTCAAGTAACTATTAATACAAATAACTTACACATTTATATGGTATAAAGTATTCCTTTTCAAAATTTTATTTGCTGATTAGCATTATAAATAGTGGAAATTACGCTCAACTTCATCTCAAGTTTGGCCCGTGGTGGCTCTATCTGAGACTGAAATGCTTCTTTTGAAGACTTGAGTTTGACATCCGTGATTTAAACCATAGAATTATACATGTGTTATGAGTATGAAGAATAATTGCTTTATTACCCGAAACCATATAATTGCTTTAAAAAAGAGAAAATATGAAATACATTTTCCGCATTAAATAACCTAACGACAGTTGACATACCGTGAAAAGCGAGAAAGCAACCAACTAGCCATAGTTATTGGGTTCTTTGTATCCTTATTATTTTATGCGTGGCGAATTCTGCTTTCTTGGCTTAAATTTGTTGATTTGTTATTTGGGATAGAATTCAATTCCAAACTGCAAAGGTTATTCTGTTTTATTCATAAAGGGCAACAACTAAACGCTCTATTCTGCTTAGAGATTGAACTCTTTAATTTTGATAAGGCAACCAGTCTAGGAGAAGGAAAAACTCTGAATTCAAAGCTTGAAGAGTGTTGTTCTGGAGACTCTGAGACACTTATTTGGATCCTACCCATCTGCAGAGATGCAGTCGGCATAGTCTACAGCCCCAGCCGACTGGCAAGTTATTCATTCGCATTCAGAACAGTATTATATAATTCTCTTTCACTGATTATTCAACCCGGTATCAATCCAACATAATTATCTGTTCGGATCTCCTGCCGAAATTATGACCCAGTCTGGTGGGGTTGCAGAATACACTGACTGCATCTCTGCATGGGGATAAGACTCCTTCAACCAGTGTCCTGTTTATGACGAAAAACAATCTGATGGTGAGGATTCAGTAATGCGGGAGCTTTGGGGAATGCAGAGTACCCCTTGATTGCCATCACTCCCAGGATAACTCTGGCCCAGAGTGGTAGTATCTGATGGAGTCCTCTCTATGGGTCAAATAGAAGTTAGATATCTAAAATGTGTACTTATGCTAAATTGAATTATTTGAAATAAAATTGTTTGATCATTTTAACTGTGTGTAAACAAATGACTGATGTTTAATTGAATGTTTAGTGGAACATAGCAATACTTGAACTGTGTGCAAACGAACGATAATTAATAAATAGAATTATTTGTATTAGATGGAAATAAGTTAATCATTTAACTGTGGAAAAAAATGAGCTCAGACTCGTTTAAAAATGTCATCTACAAAACTTGTTTAAAAATAAAATATTTAGCATAGTCGTATAAAAAGAATTTGGCATTAAATAACCTACAATGGTTGATATGCCATAAAACCAAACCAAACCATATCAAACCGCCGAAATTTACGGTCGCATTTGCCATCTCGATTAAGATCATTGATCGCTACTTTACATCTCATTAATTGACGTCAGTTTGGAAAAAAAGAAAGGCATTGTAGAAACAAATATGAACGTGTTATCTTCCTCAAAGGAAAATATCCTTGAATTGTTGTAATGTGGTTCTCTGTGTTCTTTCGCATTGATTTTCATCCTTTGCCACCTTTTGACGTAAATCATCTTCAAAGATATGAAACGGTTTAATGAATAGAAAACAATTTTGGTGCGAAAAAGAAATGGTGTGTCATTTGGGCACACGATACAACAAAAGTGTTAAGAGAAAAATCGATTTTTTTCACACCATCAGAAGATCGAAAGTCTGAAATGTCATTGATGTAATTTCTCTCTGAGCGATTAATTTTTCTCTGAAAAAAGTTACCTTGCTATTGTTTTACATTGACCGAGTAAGTATCACACGCTTATATATATATATATATATATTGCTAGAGGTGTTCGTGGTGTAATATTACCTCGTAGGAAAGGGACATACCGACCAGAGTTAAACCCCTGGACAAGGCTGTTTGCATCTCACATATCACTCATAACCTTGGGAAAAGTTATGAATCCAGCTATTTCCCTCCAGTTATGGGTAAATAGTCGGGATAGACTGGGTTCCTTAACCTTAGTATGGCAATCAGCCTAAGAGAATGAAACTTCTGAATTCAAACCTGTTAAACTCCGCTTCAAAATAGACATTGTGCCACATCCTGCTCATGTTCGTATATACATTGCTATAGTTATGAATAAAGAGTGCTCAATGTCGGTGATAGAGCATATGTATTTAAATTAGGATTGCGTAGACACAGAGTAAATGGCCCTTGGTGTCTGTCAGTTTCTCGCCTATGAGACCAAGTGATTATTACTATTATTATTATTATCATCACCTTATACATATTTACCAACCGCGTCGCTCGGGCTGGATATGACACAAGGTCAATTTTTAAGCGGAGTTTAACAAGTTTGAATTCAGAGTTTTCCTTCTATACTAGTTGCCTCACCAAGGCTGAAGAACCTAGTCTGCCCTACTATTTACCCATAGCTGGAGGGAGAATAATTGGATTCATAGCTTTCTCAAGGGTATTAGTGCTATGTGAAGTGCAATCAGTCTCGTCCAGGATTTGAACTCGTAACGCCGGGTCCATTTCCTACGACGATAACCATTACACTACAGGCACCTCCATATCACTTTATATAATGTTCGAACTGTATATGAAGGGATACACACAATGCGGTAACCCATGAGTTTGATTATAGAATCGACGAGAAACTGTTACCAAGTGCCAATGCCTCCCTCTACACTATCCTAACTTTATATATATATATATATATATTTATATATGAGGTGTGTCTGAAAAGTAACTTGACTGGTATTACAAACTAAGTATTTTAATTCCAAACAACAAACAACATGCTTTACCCTTCAAAGTAATTTCTTCCGAGTCTGGTACAATCTGTATCCTCTGCAACGCTTTTGTGCACTGCTGGAAGGATTTTTCTTGGATGCTCCTCAGCTTCGTTATTACAGCCCTCTTGATTGCCTTCACACTTTTAATACGTGTCCTCTGGATGATTCTTTTTGGCTTAGGGAAAAAAAGTCACATGGAGCAAGATCAGGTGAATAGGGAGCTTTATACAAAACGGTGATGTTCCTTTCGACCAGGAACTGTTGGAAGCTAATCACAACCAGTCCCAGTATTTTCAGACATGTCTAAATCTTCGGTGAGAATCTTCTATACACAGTTCTTTTTCATATCCATCTGGCTTGCGATCATTCAAACAGTCAACCGATGATCACCGCACACAAACCCACTCGACGTTGACCTCAGTCCTGCTTGTTGAAGGCCTCCCACTCCTGGAGGCATCTCTTACTTTTTGCACCATTATTTGAATCTTTTGTTCTATTCAAAAACACGTGTGCATGACATGAAATTATCTCCATACACTTGCTGAAGCATTTCAAGAGTTTTCCCCAACCAGACCAAAAAAAAAAAAAAAAAAAAAAGGCGTTCATTATTCTTGCCTTAGGGCTCCTAACTGAATGAACTGAAAAAGAGGTGGAAACAAAAGTATGTAAATGTTGCGTTCTGGTTAGTGAACGCTTGTAATATTAAATAAAGGACAAACCATGATATGAGAGGAAATAGAGATATATTCTCAGGAAAAAGGATATACAATAGAGAGACTATTAGTAGAAAAGAACATAGGATTAGTGAATACAGAATAAAGATATAGTCCAACGATAGTATTGGCTTCCGTTATTACGGTAGCAAGTAAGGTGATCTAGTGCGATCTCCAGTCTTCAACACTCGAATTCTATTCCAATAAGAAGCTGCTCTTCACCTTCTAGTCTGCCCTGGTATTAGTAGTTACTGCTATATATGGCAGATGGACTAGTTTAATGTGTGGAAAAAGGTGGGTGATACCCAACACAGTTATATACTATTAAAATATCATATAAGATAATACAATCTCTTCATCCCTCTTTTGTCTATAACACATATCATACCATATTCCGTTACTTTTCTGACAGACCTTATAAACAAATATACACACATCTATCTATCTATCTATCTATCTATCTATCTATCTATCTATGTGTCTACGCTATCCAAATTTAGATATATATTCTCTATATATGCTCTATCACCGATATTGCTTGCGTATCATAAGCTTAAAAACCTCAGAGGTATGATCGGAGAGGGTGGAGTCCCCGTGATGAAGTGGCTAACATAACTATTTTGTGACATCGCAGTAAGTGAGTTCGAACTCCAGTCGCGCTATTATGTTCACTTTTGTAATAATACCCTCGGAAAAAGAATTAACCTATTTATATCTCCAGCAATGGGTTAACTAGTACTTCTAGTGGGTAGAGTATTTGCTTGTAGCCTGGGAGACCGCGATACAATCGCAGGTCGAGTCATACCAAAGACTCAAAAAATTGTACTTGATGCCTCCTTGTTTAACACTCAGCATTATAAGGTATGTATCGAGGGTAAAGCGGAGAAATCTTCGGAAAGGAATAGAGCCCTTCCTTACATCTCGGTGTAGTAGGTATTAAAAAGAGAGTCTTCGGGTCACCCTCGACTAAGGTCACCAACTTATTTTGTAATTATACAAGAATGGCTTTGGCATTAAATAACCCACGGAAGTTGTAATACCATTTAATAAAGAAAACAAACCGAGATATGATAAGAAATAAAAAATTTTTAAGAATAGGGTAATCTCAAATAAATCTAAGAAGAAAATAATAGAATTTTGCTAACCATACAAAAACTTGGCTTTAAACTCATCATCTTCATTAATACATTCATTAGTTTTATGAATAATCAGATCTTAAAAATTAAACGCGAATCAAACTATAATAATAATAATAATAATAGTAATAATAATAATAATAATAATCTAAGAACATCCATAATCCTGAGACGAGTCCTGGAGACTTGAGAAGACTTGCTGTCACTCAAACTCCAGTGAAAAACCATCAGCTAACACTGATGTGAAAAACTCTAAAGGAGTTAGTTAATAATAATAATAATAATAATAATAATAATCTCGTTGCTCCTCGCACACTTAAACGAATGCAGCAAATTAAGACAGAAGGAGTATAAGGCAAGACACAACTTGGTCGGCAAGGTGATCCACTGGGAAATGTGCAGGAAATTTCAATTCGACCATACAAGCAAATGGTATATGCACAACCCGGCACCTGTCCTAGAAAATGACTCGCATAAACTCCTATGGGACTTTAGCATACAAATGGATCACCTAATCCCGGCCAGAAGACCAGACCTCATAATAATCAATAAAATAAAGAGAATCAGTAAAATTGTAAACTTTGCTATCCCGGACCACAGAATAAATCTGAAGGAAAGTGAAAAGAAGGATAAGTACCTCGACCTTGCTAGAGAATTGAAAAAGCTGTGGAACATGAAAGTAACGATTGTGTCAATTGCGATTGATGCTTTAGGCACAATAACTAAAGGATTATTAAAAGACCTGGAGGACTTGGAAGTTGGCAGACGGGTAGAGACTATTCAAACGACAGCATTGCTAAGAACGGCCAGAATCCTGAGACGAGTCCTGGAGACTTGAGGAGATCTGCTGTCACTCAAACTCCAGTGAAAAACCATCAGCTAACAATGATGTGAAAAACTCTAAAGGGGTAAATTATAAAAATAAAATAGAATAAAATAAAACATTTATTTTATGAGTAATATTCCTGAAAAAAAAAATGATAGAAATAAGATTCAAAAATAAAATAAAAAAAAGCAAAAATAAATAAAACAAAAATAGATGATATATCCCCGCCCCCGAAACCCTTCCAAAACAGAATATAAATCTGTGAGATAGATTTAATGTGTTTCTTGGCCGTCACGGGAAGCTGCGAGTCAGATCTAATTTTTTATTGCGTTTTTAGGTCGTCAATATTTCATTTGTCTGACGTTCTGAATGACGCCGATTGCAGGACGAATGCTCCCTAAGGGATTGCCAATACTTCAACAGGGCGGTCATCAAATATCAGAAATTGATGAGAGAGTGAGAAAGAGAAAGAAAGAGAGTTCTTCACCCCTCTGAAATCGCTGAGGTTAGAAAAAAAAAGAAACATCAATGATTTGTTCTTTTAATATAAATAAAACTTTACAAAGGAAGAGTCTCCTGGCATGGGCGCTAACAGAATGAACTTCAACATTGTAGTAGGCGAGTTCGAATCCTGCCACGTTCACTTTTAACAAATACCCTAGGGAAAAGTATCAACCTCCTTATAATCCCCAGCTCTATTGGCATAATGAGTAGAGTGTTCACCAATGGTCCGGGAGACCGGGTTCAATCCCATATCGAATCATACTAATACATCCGCTTTATTGATTGAGCAATTTTAACCTCATGTCAACCCATCTAAGGTTATTTTATACTGAGAGATTAGGGAATCGCGTTCATTTTACGTTTATATTTAGGTTTTTTGTGTAGTTGTTTCTTAAGAGAAACCGGTCCATTGGTCTAGCGGTTAGAGTGTTCGCCAATGGCCCGGGAAACCAAGGTTCAATCCCGGGTCGTATCATACCAAAGACTCAAAAAATGGTACTTGATACTACCTTGCTTAGGATTCAGCACTATAAGGTTAGGATCAAGCATAAAGTGGAGTAATCCTGAGAATGGAGTAGCGCCCTCCCTTAGACCTCGGTATAGTAGCTATTTAAAAGGGGACGTTCGGATCATTCCCGACTAAGGTCGCCAACTTTACTTACTTATGGGTTAAATCATACCACTCCTGTTCTACTAGGATGGTTTGGGCATTGAATGTTGTAATGTCATTAATCAAAGAAACTAAACCAAAGCAAACGTTACACACACTTTGTATATCCTCGATAAATAGTTATTTATTTTACTTTTGTCAGTTAAATATTTAATCGGTTTGCTGTGGGTAAAAGATTTCAAAATGGTGTGTAGTAGTTTTCTTTTTTTTTTTTTCGCTTATGTCTTGTCAGATAAATGACCTCAAGAGAAACCAATAATAAGGTTATTTCTTTGACAAGACGTAAGCGGAAAAAATATGATTTTCAAAATGAATCCACTACAATACGCCATTTTAAATGTTCAAGCAATCACTAACGCTTCATTTTTTTATAGCTTCTGACAAAAATGCTCTTTTGGAATTAGTCTCTTAATCGGAAATCAATCTAGAAGTAGTATTTCTTTTCTTTTTTTTTTTTTTTTACTTGTGGCCTGATCTGTTAAGATTACTTATTGCCTTTGAGAACTGTCTGTTGTCCTGTAGAACTGACTTCGTAATACGCGCAATAAATTCTTATTAACAACCATCCCGTTTTTATTCCCAAGTCATTATCTCCATTTTTGATGTTCTTAGCAAAACGTATAACGTTAGGCCTTCCTGAATTTTTTGAAGCTAATTACTCAAGCCAATGAGAAAGTCTTTAAGTTTGTTTTGTTATTTAATGACATATCAATCTTTTTGGGTTATTAAACCCAAAACACATCTTTCTAGAATAACAGTAGTGGTACTATTTAATCCATAGTTGGGAGGGGGTTTATACTTTTCTCAAGGGTATTTATCCGAAAGTGAACCCGCTTACTGCGATTACACAGTCCTGCGCGTTAACCACTGCACTACGAGGACACCCTATGTCTATAAGTGATTTCAACTAATTTAATGGCGCTGATTTTGTCAAAAATGCCGTCTATTTTCATCCATCTCGGATCATTTTTGGATAATGTGGTTTAGTTTGGCTTCTTTGTTTAATGACAGATCAACTTTCATGGGTTATTTAATGTGAAAGCCATTATTGTAGAAGAACAGTAGTAGTACTAATTGTTGGGGGAATAAGAGAGTTCGTGCCTTTCTCAAGGGTATTAGTCCGAAAGTGAACCTAATAGCACCATTGGGATTTGAACCCGCTTACTACTACGTTGTAGTTCACGTGAGCCAATAAAACACAGGGACTCTCACCTTAAATGTGAGGGAAATTATGTATATTTGGTAAAACGAGTAAGAATCGAACCCTTCACATTGGAATTATCCGTTAGATTATCTTTATAACTAGTATTACTGTAAGACACTATTTTTATTTACCACAAGGAAACAACTGCAATGTGCCAGATAAGAAATAAACAAATCCCAATTGTAACGTAGCAAGCATATCAACAATTCCAAATTCTTGCGTATGGGACAGAAATTTTGGCGAAGACGAGAGCATAGTATTTACGCGCTTTGCATAAGGTCAAAGCGTCGCTCCCTGATACTTCTGCCTAGAATTGAAATATCATAGAGAAATAAAGTGAGACGCTAACGTTTGAATACCGTAAACGAAAATGGTAAATCTCCCGATTGTATAAATAGTGCGACCGTGCTGTTAGTTGGGAAGATTTTAATCAGGTGGACTTCAGTCATCGTTTGACTTCAGTCGTAGACTATCGGTCCAAGTTACCTGACATGAGTGCTGGGGAAGGCCAGCATTCGTGTCATGCTGCTAAGACCGACACTCTTTGGGCATCATGGAGCCGTCCCCAACAGGCTCTAATCTGCTTCAGTAGGGCTTGGTTTATCGCCTAGCGTCTGAGGCGCCTCTTTTTAGTAGAATACCGACGGGGCCCAAGGCACTTTTGGAGCCGCCGAGCGTGTCTGAGTTATGGCTCTGAGTCCGGCGTCCACAATAAAATATCTTGTACCACACTTTATCCTGGTGGGACGTCGATAAAATAACGACTTTAGTCTGGGGGACATAAGTCACGCGGACTTCAGAAATAATTTGGCTGGTACACTTTTGGTTCAAAATGATTCTGTTATCGTTCTAGTAGAGACTGAAGTGTTATAGATAATAACAATTTTCGTTTGTCTTATTTTCTGCTAATGTATTAATTTCGGTTGGAATGAAATAACTGTTCTTGTTAATTTGTCTGTCAATTTTTCACTCCTTTTAAGCACATGTGAGCGATACAAAAGAGTAGAATCTGTTCTTCATCAACGGAGACATATATATAAAATTCTGTACTCGTGGTGTAATGGTTAAGGCGATGGACAGCAGAATCGTAGTATGCGAGTTCGTACTCCAGTCGCGCTTTAAGTTCACTTTCGGGCAAATACCCTTGGGAAAGTTTTGAACCTCCTTATCTTCCCAGCTATGGGTTAAATAGTGCTACTACTCTTCTTCGAGGAAAATAGCTTTGGCATTAAATAACTTACAAAGGTTGATATGCCATTAAATAAAGAACTAAAATTCATAAAATAATAATTATTTTAGCATTCCTGTACAGCTTCAAATTGTCGAAATATTAGCCAAATAAAAGATTAAGAAAAATAATCTAAAAAGATCCACTTGATTTTGTAGTTGTATTAATATTGACATTTGATTGAAATTCTGCAAATTTAAAGCTGAAAACGAAGCTTTTTGCAATGTATGTATTTACCCAAACCATCCGCCATGAGCAGAAGTAGACATTCGGCTTTTGGTAGCAGCGGATTTCATTGTCTATCAGTGTTAAAAACTATAGCTGTAGAGAAGACGTTTGGTGTGCTTGAATTGCACAAAACGAATTATCTTAATGTCGTGTAACGACATTTTAGAACGCATTTTGTAAAATCGCCGTCAACAAGCAGAGTAAAATAATTAAGCTGAACAAAACAATGCTATATGAACCAATAATACTAAAGCGAAAATTGATAATTCGCGATAAAATTGCAAGTGTAGGTTATGTGAAGATAGAGACGAAACGGCAAATCACATTATAAGCGAATGGAATAAACTAGCAGAAAAGGAGAACAAGACAAGGTACGACTGGTTGAAGAAAGGAGATCCATAGAGAATTGTGCAAGAGATTCAAATTTGACGTTACTACAAAAGGGTTATGCATACACCAGAATCCGTCCTAAAAATGAGACGCATAAAATTCTTTGGGATTTTGAGATACCTACTTCCCCTACCTCGGGTGCTACCACATCGGGCTAGAGTGGACCTAGGAGCAATGGCAATGAAGAGATACTCTGCATTCCCCAAAGCTCAAGCATTAATGGAACCTCACCATCAGATTACTTAGTATCATATTCATAAATGCTTCCAAGTATTGCTATGTATCACTAATAATTCAATTAAGCTTCAGTCATTTGTTTACATTCAGTTTAAATGTTAAACAGTTCTATTTCGCTCATAGATAGGACCCTATTAGGTGCTACTACTCTGGGCCAGCATAACTGGAGCCTTAGCTTGTTTAGGGTCATATTCAGGAAACTTATTGAGGGTTCTTACTCTCTGCAGAGATGCAGTCGGTGTATTCTACAACCCCAGCCGATTGGGTTGTTGGAGACCTGAGCAAAGTTGCTATCACTTAGACTCCAGCTCTAGTGAAGGACCACCAACTAACATTGGTGTGAAAAACTCGCATGACCATGCATAAGGCATTACATCCCAGAGACGACGTTGACAGACTATATGAATCAAGAAAAGAGGGAGGAAGAAGACTTGTTAGCATTGAAGACAGCGTTGACGCATCGATACCACGACTCAAAGACTATATACAAAAACACGATGGAGGACTCATTACAGCCACCAGAATCGATACTGATAACACGACGGACAACAAAATGACAACAACTAGGAAACAAAAATGGGAAGGAAAACAACTCTATGGGCGTTTTAAGCAACTTATAAACAACATCTCACACGACAAAACCTGGACATGGCTAAGAAAAGGAAACTTTAAGAAAGAAACATAATCTCTCCTAATTGCAGCACAAAACAACACCGTAAGAACTAATCATATCAAAACAAGAATAGATAAGACGCAACAAAATAGCAAATGATGGCTATGCGGTGACAGAGATGAAATCATCAATCACATAATAAGCGAATGCAGCAAATTAGCGCAGAAGAAATACAAGACTAGAGACGACAGGGTCGGCAAGGTAATCCACTGGGAAAAGTGCGAGAAATTTAAATTTGACCATACGAACAAATGGTATATGCACAACCTGGCACCTGTCCTAGAAAATAACACACATAAACTCCTATAGGACTTTGACACACGCACGGATCACCAAATCTCGGCCAGAAGACCAGACCTAATAATAATCAACAAAAAAAAAAAAAAAGAGAACTTGCAAAATTGTGGACTTTGCTGTGCCGGCTAACCACAGAATAAAATTGAAAGAAAGTGAAAAGAAGGATAAATATCTCGACCTTGCTAGGGAATTGAAAGAACTATGGAACCTGCAGGTGACAATTATACCAATTGTAATTGGTGCGTTTGGAACAGTAACTAAAGGATTACTAAAGGGACTAGAGGAATTGGAAGTTGGCGGACGAGTAGAGTTCATCCAAACTATTATATTATTAAGAACGGCCAGAATACTAAGAAGAGTCCTGGAGACTTGAGGAGACTTGCTGTCACTCAAACTCTAGTGAAAGACCATCAGCTTACGCTGATGTGAAAAACTCTAATGAGTAAATAATCATAATACACTCCCTTATAGATTCGTGAGTAGCCTTGAGTAGCTTTTACTATCTGCAGACACTGTAAGTTTAACCTCATAAAAGCATCTCAAATAAATAAATAAATAAATGTTAAATATTTCACTATAGAACTCAGTTACCAACGTAAAAGTAATGTATTATGAACTCTTTCCGTTGTCGTTTCCTTTCCACCTGTTGACGTTTGAATTGCTTTGAAACTTGGCTCGAAAATTTCGCTCTGTGATGCTCTAAATTATGTTGTTATGTCGATTGAGTGCATATCAACTCTTGTAGGTTATTTAATGTCAAATCCTGTTTATATATAAATACTAAATATATATAATTTTTGAACAAATAGTTTGCAGGTGACAATTTTAAACGAGCCAGAGTTCATTTGTTTGCGCAAAATTAAATGGCTTCAAGTATTGCTATCTAGTACTAATAGTTTTATTTGCCACAGTTATATGGTTTCCAGTATGGTAAATGATTAAACAGTACTATTTGATCCATTTGTACTACCACTCCGGGTCAGAGTAAAACTTGGAGTAATGTCAAGAAAGAGGTACATCATATTCTTCGAAGCTCAAGGACTGTAGCTTCACCTTCAGATGCAGTTTAGTGTCTTATCCAAGACACTATTTGATGAGATGTTTTTGCTCTCTGCTGAGATGCAGTCGGCGTATTCTACAGCTCCGGCAGACTTGGCTGGAAACTATTTACGTGAAGACGGGCACTTTTGCCTGGGATCAATGTGTAGTATCTCTTTGCTGTGACAAGGGATTGATTGATTGACTGATTGATTTCAATGGCATGTCAACACGTCTACGGTTATTTTATGCCAAGAGATCAAGGAATTGACTTTATTTTACGTTCATATTTAAATTTTTTTGTGAAGTTATTTCTTAAGATTTAAATATTTTTTTGCATAAAGTTTCACCGAATATAAATAATTTTTAATCAGATCTATTTGACCCATAGATGGGACCTTAACAGATACAACCACTTCGGGTCAGAGTGGACCTAGGAGTAATGACAATAAATGATCACCCGAAATTATCCATATCTCCAGAACTGGAGCTTCATCATCAGATGCAGTTTGGTGTCATGCCCAGGACACACCTCGTTTTTTGAGGTGGGTTGAGAGGAGATGGGAGGTTATACCAGCATATTCTAAGGGCCCGTGTCCTGCTAAGGATTAAAATGTCGTTCTGTAGAATTTTTATAATCATCAAAGCGTATTATCTTTGCTCGTAACAATCCCAAAGTTCTTTAACAAACGATATGAAATATGTCATTGAAAAGAGCCATTATGTCAAAGAGTAAAATTTACAATTGTCTAAAATGTAAGCATAAAATAAGAACAGAAGTATTAGCGTTTCCTTTACAACAATTAATGTTTGGGTTGTTTTGAAACTTGATCGGAAATGCTCATTCTATGATGCTCGAAATTATTTTGTAACATTTCCAATTGTATATATTATCACTGTATAATGCTTGACTGTGTTTTATTTTCTTTGTTTTGTTTTTTCTTTCTGATCTTTAATGTATAACTGATTTTTTAAAAATGTTTTCCGTTAGGATTTTGTTTTATATTGCTTTTTGTTTCTTCTTTCTTTGTGTACGTTATTGCATAATAACTGTGTGATGTTTTTCTATGCTGAATAAATTCGAGTTTGTATTTGTATAAACGGTTTTTTTTTTGCATATAGTCCCATCGAATACAAGTAATTTTTTAGCAGATCTATTTGAGCCGCAGATGGAAACTTCACAACCACTCTGGATCAGAGTGGACCTGGGAGTAATGACAATAAATGATTACCCGACATTTTCTTTGTTTTGTTTTATCTTTCTGATCTTTAATAATTGAATTTTGATTCTGTTTTGTTTTGTGCTATGGTAATTTACCCACGCACGCATGAACTCTCCCAACTATACATAGCAGAAAGTACTGCTGTTATGTAAAAGATAATATTCCAGCAGACAGTCCTGGCAGTCGGACAAAATAGTTTCGCTGGTAACCCTTTCATTTGTATATGTCTGTACTACTGTTTTTTTTTAATATATTGTTTAACTCAATTCATCTTTTGTGTCTTTATTCCTGACCCCTAATAAGACTACAGCATTCTGCTTCATGATCATTTCTTCCCTTACGTACATATAATTGAATAATCAGGACATAAGACCTTTTCTACGTTGAATAAATTTGTACCTTTTGTGGCATATTGACATCTGACAGAGACGTCACTCAAGGATTTCTAGGATAGGATGTTCCAGCTGTATAAACAGAAAGACAGCGATGCGTGGGTGCAAGCAGCTTACATATGCTGACAGCTGGAAGCGGGTCACATGGGTTGACAACCGGAACGCCTGAGAGTTTGGAAATTATATATACACTGGTACCGACGGTCAATTCTGATCTGCCCGTTGGAGTCACAACCAGGTTAGGATGGGAACCGCGGTGAGAGTCACCCGTGGCAAGAAGTAGCGGCCCCAGCGCACCCCGGTGGAGAAAGCAGAAGAAGTGCTAAGAGGGGATCTGAATATGACATAGCTTAGCTAAGAAGATATGAGTCAATATAGTAGTCCTCCGCCATTCTGTGTCCACATCCTTGTCTCTGTGTCTCGTACACTTACGCTAATTTCGACCCTTACGAGAAATAAAGAGTGTGTTATATTTTTATAATAAGTGTTATTGTCCATCATCATTCATCACAGCTGTATAACACTTCGACTAGACAAACTATTGATAATTTGAACAAGAAGATTGAAACAACAGGATGTTAGTGCAAAGTAGAAAGTCTTGAAAAATCACTAGTATCCAAAAAACAATTGGAGAATGTTTGTGCAGTTTTCCTTCAAAGCTCTCAAAAATCCTCAAGGAGGGCAAGTCAGGAGTTTAACATTTCACAGAATACTTTATGGAAACATTTTGGGAACAGTTCCAAATGATTTCTTAGAAACTAGTTATTGCAAAGTGTAAGTGAGCTATAACAAAACGACACGCCGTGATTTCTATACAGGAATATTCGAGCCTTTTCAAAATGAATATGAGTTTGCGTGAGTACAACTGAATTGTTGCACCACTTGGACTTTTTTTAGAAATGCATGAAAAAAGCTTGGTGAGACCTTCAGTAGGATGGTGTGGGTTGTTTTGAATAAATCCTGGTCGCTGCACTCTAAAACAGTAGCTGTACAGCTACCTATCTCCTATCTCACAAATCCTCCAAGTAAGACTGACAAGACAGGCTGGAAATGGTAAGAGAAGCATGGATCAACTCATAAACGATGTTCTATGGACAACTAAACGAGTCCAACAGTGTTATTCGACTTACAAAAATTTATATTCATCAGAGGATCTGAGAGAGAGATAGAGAGAGAAAGAGAAAGAGAGAGAAAGAGAGTGAGAGAGAGTGAGAGAGAGAGTGTGTGTGTGAGTGAGAGAAAGAGAGCGAGAGAGAGAAAGAGACTGAAAGAGAGAGAGAGAGAGAGAGAGAGAGAGAGAGAGAGAGAAATCCGTGCCATCAGTAGGACTGGATCATAATCATAATGGATCATGTAAGTGATGAGTAGCAACTTCGTTTCATTACAAAACTTCGTATTCTCAGGCCGCTGTGTATTGTTTGAAATTCAGAGATGCTATACAATTCATTGCTTTTTATTTTCTTAGAGACGAATCAACTAAATTAATATCCTCATTATCTGTATGAACGCCTTGATTTCTATGCCCGGTTAAACAAGGGACACCTGAGGAAAGCCGGAGGATACAGCGACCGAAACGTTCTGTTTCAACTAACAACATTAAAGGTGAGGACAACAATCCGAAAAATCATCATCAAAAGGATAATATCCTCATGGCTGTGGTTTCCCATCTTGTTTGAATCAAACAAATCTAGATCAATACTAATGAGGAGACTTTTTCATGTTCGTAAAACATGGCTTACTTTTTAAAAGATCACACACACACATATATATCTATATATATGTATACATTGTAAGCATATTTAGTAAAAAAAAACAGACAATGATCTGATGTTTAGATTTTTAGCAGTTTAAAAGGTCTGGTACTTTAAATCATCTTTGGTCATTGTCAAGGATGTGGGCACTTCTGTGTTTTGGAAATCAAGATTTGCCTGGTGGAATTTTTTTTTTAATTGGGTTTGTTCACCACGTAAAGGTGACGTCATCTGTGAACGCATAGAACACTAGTGTTATTTTGAATATGTAGAGATAACAGCTAATGATCACGTGACTGTGGAACCCTCGAAGCTATAGAGCTTTGAACTTGGGTCTGATTCATTTTAATACATCCGCTTCCAAGCTAAAAGTGATTTTGGTTGGTTGGGTTTTATAGCACATCAAACACTTGTGGGTTATTTAATGCCAAATCCTGTTCACGCACACACACACACACACACATATATATATATGTGTGTGTGTGTACATAATTTGTAAACACATAGTTTGAAGGTAATATTTTAAACAAACCAGAGTTCATTCGTTTGCACACAGTTAAATAGCCAAACAGTTCTATTTGACCCATAGATAGGACCCTATCAGGTGCTACCATTCAGAGCCTGAGTAAACCTGGGAGCAATGCCAATAAAGGTGTAATCTACACTCTCCCAAAATTCCAGGACCATCGGATAGTTTAATGTCATATCAGGGACACTTGATGGGCAGTTTTACTCCTTTGCAGCGATGCAGTCGGCATATTTCACTGCTCCAGCCGACTCGGCTGAAGAGATTTTGTCTAGTTTGAGATGTCTGTTCTTTATAAGTATCGCTGCTAATAACTGAAGTCATTTTTTCCATTTTATGCGATATAAGATCATGGTGTTATCAACTAAAATTATTCGAATATTTTGGGGGCTGCTGTTGTTCTGTATAAAGTGTTAGCTGATGTAAGTACGGATGAGGCCACATTTGGATAAATGACCGGAGAAGATGGCGATGCTGAGTCTGATGTATGAATAAGGTATTGCTTTTTTTCGTTATTAGTTTAGGAGATGTAATATCCCTATGGACATGAGAATTGATACAAAAATTAAGTTCTACATAATGGCGTTTTTCATTGGCTGTTGATTGGTTGATTTTTTAACCGTATGGCAACCCATCAAGGATTATTATATGCCTAAAGGTAAGGGAATCTCGTTCGTTGTACGTTAATATTTATATTTAGTGTAATTGTTATTTTAGAGTTTGTTTTTTTCACACGGTCCTGACGAATGGAAATAATTTCTGAAACAGATTTGACTCACTGATGGGACCCTAACAGTTACCACTCTTAATCTGAGTGGACCTGAGAGTTATTGCAATGCAGGTGTACTCCACACTCCCCAGATCTCCAGAGCAGGTTTCTCCCCATCACATGCAGTTTAGTGTCATTGTCTGGACACGATGTTTTTGAGTTTAATATATATATATAGATATATATATAAGAGTAATGGTAATCTGGATAAGTAAGGATTAATTCATAAGAGACCTTCTCCTATGGACCTCTTCACATAGACGTGCAAATGTTGGCAGACCAACTAGAATTTACCTACAACAGGGCGCCTCGGGTAGCGTAATGGTTAGCAAGCTAGACTAGCAAACCTAAACGGGTGAGTTCGAGTCTCATTGGGTGCCCCATTCATATGGCCCTGTGACACATCTAAGCAAAAAGCTTAGTAAATTACTACAACAGCTCTGTACGGACACAGGATGTAGTCTAGAAGACCTGCTGGAAGCGATGGATGATAGAGACGAATGGCAAGACAGAGTTAAGGAAATCTGTTATAGCAATGCGACATGATATATATATATATATATATATATATATATATATATATATATGTGTGTGTGTGTATATATATATATATATATATATATATATATATATATATATATATATAAAACTAGCTTTCGATACAACTGTTTTTTACTGATATTTGTGCGTATGTGTGTATGTGAGTGTGTGGTTAATTACAAAATTGATATTTTGCTGTGCATATTCAGGAATTATTTAAATCTAGCCTCATTTGACATTATTTTCTCTTTTTCCATTATCATTAAACCCTGTTAATAGCATTCACAATCTAATTAAGGGAAATGGAGACGAACTAATTGTTTAAAATCCCCAAGCATCTTCGCTGTTTTCTCCAAGTTGATTCATCTGCATATTAATTCAATTATATGTACGTATTAAATAATTAAATGTTGCCAAGGGAACCACTATCGAACAAGTTTCATTGCTGTTGTAAATCCACCAGTTTTCCTCACACGACAACCAACCGATTTTCCTTCTCCTTTTTCAAAAATCTTTCTAAATTAAATTCATTCTCTAGAATAAAACATAAAAGAACAACAATTCATACCCAGTTCATTTATCAATATTAATATTTTTATTTTAGATATGCGAGATGTATGATTAAAAGTTTGATTTTAACGGCGTCTCAACCTGTCTACGGTTATTTTCATACCTAGAAGTCAGGGAAATGTGTTTATTTATATTTATATTTTTGTGTAGTTTTTTAGGAGTTTTTTTTAGCGCATGATATTAAGTACTCCTCTCAAATATAAATAATTCTATGTTTTCAAAATAATTTTTTCTACTTAATAATAGTTATTTTTTTAACATAGTAATATAGTTTCAAGTAACTAATAATAATCTTTAGTAAAACAGTTATAGCTCTAAGTAACTGTTCTTTAAAGAATAATTTACAGTTTAAAGGTATAAAATATCCCTATCGAGTTGTAATAATCTTCAAACAAATCTATTTGACCCATATAAGGAGGCTTAACAGGTCTACCTCTTCGAGTGAGAGTTGACCAGGGAGTTATGCCAAAAAGGGGAACGATTACTGTACACTCTACAAATCTCAAGGATTGGAGCCTCACTATTAGGTGCAGTTTAGATACCATACACAGGACATCCCTTTTTTTTGGTGGGGTGATACCTTTCTTTTAGGAATGCATGTTCATCAAGTTTTTGTGATTGCACATATACCCTTTACTCTCTTTCTTTCTCTCTGTCTCTCTGTCTCACACACACACAAGGGGTGTCCTCGTGGTGTAATGGTTAAAGCGATGGACTGCGGAATCGTAGTAAGGGTACAGTGGAGCAATCCAGGGAAAGGAGTTGCGCCGTCCCCTACACCTCGGTGTAGTAGCTATTGAAAAGGAAGCCCTCGGGTCATTATCGATTATGGTCGCCAACTTTACTTACTCTTACAATGTTGAAGCAAAGTTTCCAATATTTCTATTAATTCGTAGCATCTGTTTTCAGTGATCAACGATTTTTTTTTGGCATCATTCGGTTGAATTGGGCAAATCACTCAGTAAAGTATTTTTTATTATTTTTTCATAAACCTGGCACATTTGTAGTGCTAATTTGTCATCGTGCAGTAAGAATAAAAGTTGACCACCATGGCCAGAAAATGGGGTTTTCTTTTTCATTGTGTCATCTAAACGAATTTATTGATTCGTCTAGATTGATTTATTGAATTTATTGATTCGTCTAGATTTTTTTCAGCAAGTTAGCATGTTTCTTTTTAATTCATTGATTTTTTTATTGATAGTTTTATTTATCTATGTATTTCTTTTTTTTTTCTTCATGTTTTCCTTCATAAATTTCTTCAATACTGAAGGTTTCAATTTCTGCGGTCTTCCAACGTTTTCTTAGTTCTTTCATTTTTTTCTAAGTATTCCCGCAAAATTTTACATGAAATAAACTTTCAGAGGATATGACACTAAGTCAATTCTAAAACCAATTACAACTGATTTGAATTCAGAGTTTTCCTTCTCCTAGACTAGTTGCCTAACCAAAGCTAAAAAAAAAACCCAACATAGTCTGCTCTCTCTACCCATATCTGGAGGGAAAATAGAAGAAATCATGCCTTTTTCAAGGGCATTAGCACGAAGAGAAACGTAAAAATTTTCCTTCATTATTTGAACTTAGGCCTGCCAGTTCCATTTTCTACGACGAAAAATGTTACGCTAAGTAGCAACGACAAGTTGGTTGTTTTGAACCAAAAAGATTTCGGCGTACAACAAGGTCGTGTCAATGCGATTTTCCGTATCAAACAACATGTTTCAGTTTGCAGAAATTTGCGGGAATGTTGGATAGAGCGAAAACATGGGCGTTTTAAATAAAATATCAAAATAAAGATATACCTTGAACCTTCTATAGAGACAGTCAGAATTAATCTTTCCTTTGAGTAGCATTTCTTTGCCATCGTTCTAAAACATTGGATAGTCAGGCCTCTACCTAGATTGCTTCCCAACACTGAAAATGTTTGCTGGTATTTTTCAATCTCAATATAAACAATTCGATTATCTCTTTCTTTAATCTTAAATCAAAATATCACAAAAAGACTTCTTTAAAGATTCTTGATGAATTTGTCAGCAACAATTTGTCTATGATAATTCATTTACAATAATTTATCAACGATTTCAATTTATCGAAAACAATTTTGTCTACAAATAGAATTTATCAACAATAATTTAATAATAGTTTAATCCTGGCAACTTCTGAATCAAGGTCTAAGCTCTGTCAGTATTGTTTATAACACGCTGGCTGTATTCCTTGCAGAGTGATAAGAACTCTAAAAAAAAGGGGGTGGTCTGAGTATGACACTCACCAGTATCTGATGGTAAAGTCCCTGGAGATCTGGGGAGTGTGAGCCATTACTTCAAGTTATACCCTGACTGGAAGTGATAGTACTTTTTAGGGTCCTATTTAAGGGTCAAATAGATATGTTTAAAAATTCGTATTTAATCGAACAGAGTCTAAGAACTCTTAAGAAACAAATAAAAAAACGTGTAGATATGAGTGTACAATGAACACGATTCCCTAACCACTCTGTATAGAATAACCTTAGACGGTTTGAAATACCCTTAAAATCAATCTGTTAATCAATAAATCAATCAATGTCATTAACCTTTAAGAGTTAATGTCCTTGAACTTTCATATTTAAAATTTCGGTAACTTTATTGAACTTATTATTTACACTATCTCAGAACTCCAGTTCAGTCCAATCGACCGGGGTTGGAAAATACGCCTATTGCATCTCTGCAGAGAGGTAAGACTCCCCTAACGAGTGACCTAGATACGACACTAAACCATCAGATAGTGAGGCTCCAGTCCTAGAGTTTTAGTTAATATAGCGTACCACTTCATTGCCATTACTTCCAGGTCTACTCTGACCTAGAGTGGTAGTTACATGATAGGGTCCCATCTATTGGACAAATAAAACTGTCGGACCATTTAACTGTGTACAAACAAATAAACTCTGGCTCCTTTAAAAACGTTATTAACAAAGTATGCGTTTATAAATCATATATTTAATATATATATATATATATATATATATATATATATATATATATATATATGTGTGTGTGTGTGTGTGTGTGTGTGTATAAACAGGATTGGGCATTTGATAACTACGAGGGTTGATAAGCAATAAGACCTAACTAACCAACCAATCAAACCAAACAAACTAAATTCTAATTCTTTAGTGCTTTGAAGGGACTTGAATTTTGGTCGGATATGTTTGTTTTTTGTTTGTTTTTTTTCGTTTTTTGAAATAAAATTCAATAAATTAATTGATAAACTTTTTATACTACTATAGGAAAATCTTATTTGAAAAAATATTTTAGAGAGATAATGATATTAAAGTGCAGTAAATTAATTCAATTCCACATTAAATAATGGCAAGCCTCTAAATTTAGTAGACCTGTTCATATACCTTGGAAGCAATATCTTATCTACTGAAAGTGATGTTCACATACGCGTAGTTAAAGCAACGTCTGCTATTGACAGGTTACCAACTAGATGGAAATCTGATCAATCTGATGAAATAAGACGGAAATTCATCCAACCTGTAGTCGTGTCTGGACTTTTGTATGGTTGCACCACTTGGACTATAACATAGCGCCCACAGAGAATGCTGCGTGATTTTTTTTTTGCATAAATCTAGTTAGCAGCAGTCTACAAAACAGCAATTGTACCACCATTAACCTCCCATCACACAAACCATAAAAAGACGAGCAAGACATGCTGGACAAATAAGGAAGAACTAAAAAGCAACGTTATCCTATGGACTTCTACACATGGACACACCAGTGTTAGCCAACCAGCAATGACTAAGATTCAACAGGTCTATGCAGACACTGGATGCTGTCTAAAGGACTTACCAAGTACTCTGTTTGATAGGGACGGATGGTGAGACAGTGAGAGAGAGAGAGAGAGAGAGAGAGAGAGAGAAAGAGTCAAAGGAAATTGTATTGTTTGAATGCTTTTATTGATTAATTGTTTGATTAATATTTCTAGGCCAAACTTAGCCTAATCTGGCACATGGCCATCAATAGTTTGCAATCTGTGTGAACTGAGCACACTACAAACAGTTCGTGGAACCAGCTTACTGTCAATCACACGATTAAATGCTTTTATATATTTTCTGTAATACAGGAGACATATATACTTTACTTATAGTTTGGTGTAGTTTCTCGGTTTAACAGCATATCAGCCTTCGTGGGTTATTTAATGCCAAAGCCATCTTTTTAGAAGAACGGCAGTCGTACTATTTAAGCCAGAGCTGATGTGATAAGGAGGTCCGCACCTTTTCCAAAGGAAATTATCCGAACGTGAACATGATTACCCGACAGGAGTTCGAATGTTGTATATTACAGCTGTGTCTTGATGAACAACGAGGAACACGTATATATAGAAATATAAGATTATATCTTTATTCTTGATGTGTGGAGCAGAAGAGTAATTGGAGAGAGTTCACACACATGAAGGGGTCGTCGGTAGTCGGAAGAACCAGTGAATAACTGACTTTAGCCAAAATTCGGGAACTTATACAGTCTACAACCCCCACGAGACCTGCAGCAATTCCTCTTTTTCATTGGTTATGGTTACGCCCACGTCTCACTTCTTTGTTTTCCATTGGTTACAGTTCACGTCTATGTGTTCCTTGTTTCCCATTGGCTACTTGCCCAAGCCCACTTCTATGGGCGGACGTATCTGCCACCATTCGCCGAGTTCAACCACGTCCATAGGTCAAGGTGATATTCTGAAAATCACTTTGTTGATATTATCTTCGGTCAGATGAAGCTGTCAACAACATCCGCCGATACACAACACCTGCAGTCACGGTAATATACTACATGAACTCGCTTACTATCATGTTGCTGTCCAGTACGTTATCCACTGGACCCCGGGGAATCCTTCCTATTTACCAATTCATATATGCACATAAGACAATGAGGTAATTTGATTTATGTTAACCCGGTTACAGAAGGTGGGTATGATAGGCTGGTATGTATTAAGACTGACCGGATAGACCTCATTTTACAGACAATTGTTTGATAAGCTTTATTTCAGTGGTTTTCAACTGTTGTCCGGAGACCACAGGGGTCTGCATTGTCAACAACAGGGATCCGCAGACGTGTGTTTTGAAAATTTATATATTCCAATAAGCGATACGACGGCAATTTTGTATATCTGGTTACTTGTACATATCTTTGAAAATTTAATGTAAACAGCAATCACTCTCTAAATTTTAGCGTGGTTTCTGAGTATACATTGTTGTATAAAAAAGCAGTAAAGATACGGCTACCTTTTGCGACGATATATTTATGCTAAACAGCATTTTCAAAACTTACCAATACGATGACCAAATACGGATCTAGACTTGTACAACGTGTATTGTGTGCATCTTTGTCAAAAATATCACAAAGAATTGACAATTTGTGCCAGGCAAGACAAACACATATTACTCAATAAACGTTATTATTCAAGCAAATATTCGATGTGATTATCATTAAATGATTTTGATAAATTCAAATTTTTATTATATCGGCTCCCACGAGATTTCATTTTATATTTATATGAGATTTCATGAGATTTCATTTTTATTCAAATGAGGATCTACTTGATAGATTCTGAAATAGAAGGGAGTTCCTGCTCCAAAAAGTTTGAAAACCACGGCTCAAGTACAAAGTCTTCACATAGATCTTCAATTGTATTATACTTTCTGTTAAGTTGAAGAGGAGAGTTTTTAGGAGGAATCAAAACTATCTTCATTATTTATATATCGTTACTAGAAAGAATATTAAGGAAGCGCGCTTAGCGAAATCTTATCGACGGAGCAAATGGAATCATTGACCCGAATTCAAAACCTGGTCCAGGCTATTTGCGTTTCACTTCATGCTATTACCCTTTAGAAAGGCATGAACCCCTTTTTTCACCACGTCAGGCTATGAGTAAATAGTAGGAAAGAATGATTTTTTTAGTTTTGATTTGGCAACCAGTTTAAGAGAAGCGAAACTCAGAATTTAAACAAACAGTACTCCACTTCATCAAAATTAACCTTGTTGTTAAATCCTACCTATCGTAAACATTCAAATGTCAAATAATGTGAAGTTTTTGATATTTTATAATTAAAATGTAATTTTAAAAAATATTGGTGTTATTTTCTTGTGGCAAGGTGAGACTAGGATCTTGTATTAAAAACAGTCACAGAGTGTCAGTTTATGGCAATTCCTTGTGTAGAACAAGAAAAGCCCTCTGCACTATTCATATAGTGACTGACACTTCTTTACAAAAGAACATCTCCATGATCCTGCAGAAAGGAATTGTGGGACTCCTTTGGCCAAATTCATTCCCTCAAGTACAGCTGCATTAGTCACCCTGCCGGCAGGATTTACAATATTCTGTACAATGGTGTCCTGAGAATGACTCTAATTTGCATCGGATGGTTTGGCTCTAGTCATGGATGTTTAGGAAATATGGAATACTTCTTCATTGGAATTACTCTTACGTCCTCTTTGAACTGTAGTATCTATTAAGGTCAAATAGTTTGATTTCTAATTGTTAACATTAGATAAGGATACATGAAACTGTACAACTGTGTTCAAATTATTTGTATTAGATAAGAATACTTGAAACCATGTAATTATGGGCAAATTATTTGTGTTACATAGGAATACTTGATATAATTGGGTGCCAACAAATGATGATGAACAAATAAAAAGGAGTAATTAAAACAATGCAATAGAACATTGAAAATAGTAAATCAAATATCTACAAATAAACCAAATTTCGGAATAAGATAGCCCATAAAGTGTTGATATAACTTTAAACAAATAAACAAAGCCAAACCCGCAGAAGATGTGACAAGTAAAAGAACAGTCTTTAGAGTAAACATATTTATAAACTTCTCAGATGTCCTTTACCAACTGACTAATTACATACTTATTCTTGATTTAGACTGCCCTATATATATATATATATATATATATATATATATATATATTCATTTCATGCTGCTAGCACGGATCTCCCTCTCTCTCGCCATTCGCCTCTTTCATCCATCTCTTTTGGCAGGTCTTCCAGGCTGCATCCTGTGTCCGTACAGAGCTGTTGTAGATAAGTTCTAGTTGGTCGTCTTACACTCACGCGTCCGTGTGAAGGGTTCCATTGGAGAACATCGCTTATGGGTTTGTCCTTGCTCCTCCAGCAGTGTCCTGCATGTTTTGTTCGTCTAATTTAGATGTTCTTCGAGATTGGAGGTAGGTAGCTGTACAGCTGCTGTTTTGTGGGATGTTGCTTCCAGGATTTGTTTAATATAGCTGGTAACATCCTTGTGCAATTGCTGTCAAGTGTTTTATCTATACGCTTACTCAGCGTCCAAGTGGTTCATCCATACAGTAGTACGGACACGAACGGTACAGATCTCTTCTTGGAAAAATTGCGTTTTTTTATCGGATAGGTATGACCGATAGCCTATCAATAGCTGTCCATGCCTTCGCTAATCACGTATTAATGTTATTTTCCGTAGATGAGACGCTGCTTCCGAATAGGTGAACTTGTCCACTAGTTTCAGTGAGTCATGATTTAGTGTAGAGATGTGCTTTAATCAAAGAGGCGATATATATGTACATATATTTTTTCATACATTTCCTTCTTAACACTTGACATTACACATTACATATAATTGCGATTGATTAGACACTTTTCCCACTTTTCCTGATGACTGTGCCAACCACATGAAACTTAAAGATATGATTTTCGTGTACATAATTTGAAATATTTTCGGGATGTATACCTGAATAGCAGTAATGGTGTCGAGAAAGTTTTTCTTACAAACTTTTTCATTTTCATTCACACACACACACACACACACACTCACACTCTATCTGTCTCTCTCTCTCTCTCTCTCTCTCTCTCTCTCACTCTCTCCAACAAACACAGACTCACACATATAAACGCTCTCTCTCTCTCTCTCTCTCTCTCTCACACACACACACATATACACGCACTTATACATACTCTCACACACACACACCCTCTCTCTCTCTCTCCCTCTCTCTCTCAAACAGACACAGACACACCCATACATACACACACCCTTTCTCTCTAACACACATTCACACACATGTACACACACGCACACACACAGTCTTTCTCTCACTCACTCACTCTCTCTCTCTCTCTCTCACACACACACACACATATATATATATATATGTGTATATATAGTTTGGAGGGTGTATAAGCCAAGATGCTGTGATTATATCAGCCAATATTAACTGTTGTTTTTTTTAACTGCATTTTAAAATAAGTTTCAATAAAATGATTGACTTCAGTCACAAAAAAGGACATTTATTTATTCCTGGAATTACTTGAATACCATCCGAAATAAAAATAGTCAAATTAAACTTATATTTCATTAAACACAGGAAGTTAGTGTCTAGGAATTAAATCCAGGTAGTTTTTTTTTATCGTTTATAAAAAATACTCGTTCGTTTCTTATCTAATTACATGCTAAATATAGGCATAGTTTTCTGAAATTCTTATAAATATTTTCATAAATGTCCATATTTTTTAGACTATTGCTTTCTTTGATATTATTATTATTATTATTATTATTATTATTATTACTATTATTATTATTATTGTGATCCATCTTGCACGTTTTTCGCACCAGCTGATGCTTTTTCACTGGAGTCGGGGTCACAGCAAATTTCCTCAGGTTTCCAGCACTCTTCTCCGTATTCTGGCCGACCTCAACCATGCTGTAGTTTGGATGGTCTCGATTGATCCTTCGATTTCCAACTCTTCCTGTCACCTTTCGAAGCCTTTTGGGACTATTCACAGTCATCATCAAGTTCCACAGTTTTCAGAGTTCTTTAGCAAGGTCCAAGTACTTTTTATTTTCTTTGATTTTTACTCTTTGGTCCGCTGAGACGGCAAAATCTACAGAAAGTTCAATATCCTTTGGTCGGTAACGTGGTATGGTAAATTATAAAGAAAACGAAAGGATAATTTTCTAGGAAGGAGAGAGAGAGAAGAAAAAAAGGCCGACGTAGAGACTATAGGGGTGAATAGTTGACTTCTGAGTTACTTAGGCTAAGGCACTTGTGGATGTGCTAGTCACAGGTGAAAGACTGAGTTAGTTGAGAATGACTAGAGAAAACTAGAGGGCCCAAATCTTCTACGCATGTGTGGAACCATGGGGGTGAATTCCAAAAAGGGGATTTACACTAGACGCGACCCAGCGGACAAACATGTTAGAACTACAACAGAAAACTGGGAAGAAAATTCAAGGTCTGTGTCTGCTCTCTTTCTCATCATATTTTTTTCTTTTAGTCCAGCTAACGCGGTCGACTCAGCTTTCACACTCTCTTCCTTTCTCCCGGCGACAACTTACATATTGTTGTCGTAAATGAACCTTTGAATAATTGATTAAAACAGAGTCTCGAGCGTTCGTCAACTTTTATCACGGGGTGGTCACAACTGGGTCGTGGAGGTACGAATGTCTATCTAGTACCGTTATGTACAAAACAGTCCATTCGATACCGTAACGGTGCAGATCTTCTCTTCTGGTCAGGATTAGATGATTTGTTTGGATCTCAAAATTCCAGTGAATTTTATGAATCTCATTCTTTAGGACGGATACTGTTTTGTGCTAATCCCATTTGGTTGTATGGTGAAATGTCTTCCTTCATGAAAGAATAAAACAACAGTTTTAAGAAGATATAAAAACTTAAATTAACCGTACGTTTTTCAAACATCCACAAAACGAATTAGTGTAAATATTCACTTGCTTTAATGATACTCCTTGAGCATTTATTCATTACAACAAATAATCATATTTACCCAACCCCTCCGCTCGGGCAGGATATGACACAAGGTCAATTTTTAGGCGGAGTTTAACAGGTTTGAATTCAGAGTTTTCCTTCTCCTAGACCAGTTGCCTCACCAAGGCTGAAGAACCCAATCTGCCCTACTATTTACCCATAGCTGGAGAGAGGATAATTGGATTCATACCTTTCCCAAGGGTATTAGTGCTACGTGAAATGCAATCAGTCTCGTCCAGAATTTGAACTCGTGTTGCCGTGTCCATTTCCTACGACGATAACCATTACACCACAGGCTCCTACAACAACAAATAATTGTCGTCGTTATTTCTTTTGTCATTTCGTGAGTCTCCGTGGTGTTGTGGTTAATGTGCTGGACTGTGACATCGTAGTAAGCGAGTTCAAATTCCAGTCGCACTATTATATCAGTTTTTGGACTAATATCCTTGTGAAATTTATGAGCTCTTAAACTCCTAGTTATAGGTTAAATCGTATCATTGCTGTTCACTACAAGTGTAGCTTTGATATTAAACAACCCACCAGGGTTGGTATATCATAAAACAAAGAAACCAAATTAAAACCTTCGTCAGAAGATTATTAATTATATGGAAGGAAATACTAAAGTAAAAATTTCAGGTTAAAGGCAACTAATAATAAGCCCAGTAGGCATATTGTAATGATTTGTGTATAATAACTCGTATATAACGCGAACGCTTGCATGACACACCTTTGGGCTACGAAATTCTTAAAAAAAACCACCAAGGGAAAACTTATATCATGTATAATACGCACTGACATTTCAAAATGTACATCGGCTTAATTTTAACCTTAATCTAATATTTATTCAACTTTTTTGTTTTGAATACGGTATCTACCCTACCGAAGAGTAAGCCCCTCCTCCGAAAAAAGGGTGTTTCCTGAATATGTCACTAAACTGCATCTGATGGTGAAGTTCCAGTTCTCGAGAACTGGGGATAACCCCTTTATTGCCATCACTCCCAGGTCCAATCTGAGCTGTCGTGATAGTATCTGTTAGGGTACCGTTCTAGGGTCAAATATATCTGATAGAAATACTTCATATCGCGCAACCGTGTGTAAAATAGCCTCTTGAGAAACAATTATACACAAATTGTAAATATGAACATTCAATGAACGCGATTCCCTAACCTAAAGGTTTTATAACATTAGACGAGTTGATATGCCATTTAAATCAATCGATCTATCAATCAATCAATCAACTTTTTATCGAGTCTGTATCAACTAAGAATAAAAATGAAAATTTACACCATATTAATATGATGATGATGATGATGATAATGATCGAGATTCCACTATATATATATATATATATATATATATATATAATCAGCATCTGGTGTTGCCGATAGCACAGATTCCTGTGACTTTCTCTCACCATCCGGCCAGATTCGCAATCGTATTTGATAAGTCTGCTAGACGCCACCCAGTGCCGCCACTAAGCTGATTAATGTAAGCTTTTGCTAGACGACCAAAACTGGTGTGTGTATATGAAGGAGTCTTTACGACAACATCGCTTACAAGCTCATTCTTACTTCACAAGCAAGCCTTGCTCGTCTTTCTTGGATTGTTTGCAAGATGGGAGGTAAGTGTCTGAGCAGCTGCTGTTTTGTATCGTCCTGCTTCCAGTATATGTACAAAACAGCACGAATCATCCTCGTATAGTCAGCATCTAGTTTTCTCTCCAAGAGTTTCATTAAAGTCCATAATATAGTACTAACATTGTTACTACTTTGAAGAACCACCGTTTTATTTTATTAGAGAGATCAGATTATATATATATATATATATATTTAAATATATATCATCATCATCATGTCGTGCCACCAGCACGGATATCCCTTACCCTCTCTCGCCACTTCTCCCTATCATTCATCGCCTTCGGCAGCTCTTCAGGGTTACATCCTGTGTCCTCACATCGCTGCTGTATGTAAGTTCGAGCTGGTCGTCCTGCTTTTGCTTGGCCATATGTGGGGGTCCATAGGAGTACATCACTTATGAGCTCGTCCTTGCTTCTCCAACAGTGTCCTGCGTGTCTGGTTCGTCTAACTTGTATAGTTTTCGTGATGGGAGGCAAGTGGCCGTATAGTTGGTGTCTCGTGGGGTTTTGTCGCCAGGACTTGTTCAATCTCGATCATCATCATCATCATGTCACACAATCAGCACAGATATCCCTGACCCTTTCCCACCAGCCTTCTCTATCGTCCATCACTTCCGGGAGGTCTTCAGGGCTACATCCCGTATCAGCACATAGCTGCAGTATGTATGTTTGAGCTAGTCGTCCATGTGAAGGGGTTCACAGGAGTACATCACTAATGTATTCGTCCTTACTTCTCCAACAGTGTCCCGCATGTCTGGTTCGTCTAACTTTGATAGTTTTCGTGATGGGTGGTAGGTGGCCGTACAGCTGCTGTTTTGTGGGGTGCTGACTACGGAACTTGTTTGATGTTGCTCGCAGCATTCTTATGTAATTGGCGTCAAGCTTTTTCTCCATACGTTTAGTTAGCGTCCATGTAGTGTATCCATACAGCAATATCGACTCGACGCTGCTTGAAAGAAATTGCGTTTCATTTAATCAGTCAGGTCTGTTTCCATATTACCGATAGCCTATTGATAACTGCACATGCTTTTGCTAGTCGCGTGTTGCTGTCTGTCTCGGCTGATGAGACACTGCTTCCTAGATAAGTGTACTTGTCTACTAGTTTCAGAGAGCTACCGTTTAGTGTGGAGATGTCGCCTCTTTGATTAAAACTCATACGTGGTGAATTCAATAACTTTCCAGACTTTTTTATACATGCATTTAAAATTGTCGTAGACTCTTGAAAATTCACTATGTTATAGCTATATATCTTATGGGATGACTGACCAACTTTTATGATTTCAGGTTCAAAAGAACGGCTACAGCAGGAATTGGAATACACCCTACTAAAGCCTAATTGTCACAGCTGTCAAAAATGCAATCTGTTCGTGAGGAGACTTTAGAAGAACGATATGCAATAAAATTCTGTTTTAAACTTGGAAAAAAGGCCACAGAAACGTATGGAATGCTTCAGACTGCATTTGGAGCATCTTGCATAAATCGAGCATCAGTTTTTGAGTGGCATAAGAGATTAAAGGAAGGAAGGGAGTCTGTGAGGGATGATGAAAGGTGTGGGAGGAGTAAGGAAGTCAGAACACCAGAGTTGATTAGCCAAAGGGTTAGAGTTACGGTTACTATGTTGAGGTTTTAAGGGAATTCAGGAAGAGATTCCAAGGGAAGAGGCCAGCAGTCTTCAAATCGGGTCAGTGGCATTTCTACCAGGACAATGCACCAGGCCACAACTCCATCCTCTTCACATACTATTTGAGCAAGATGGGGATCAAGACAGTTCCTCAGCCTCCCTATAGACGAGACCTTGCTCCCTGTGACTTTTGGTTATTCCCTAAGCTCACAGGCTGTCGTTATGAGACAATTGAGGAGATGAAAGAGGCTTTGACGAATGTCATTGACACGCTCACACAAGAGGACTTCCATGGGGCCTTCCAGAGGTTGTGGCACGGTAGAACAAGAGCATTGCAGCCAGAGGAGATTACTTCGAAGGGGACTAGAGTTTCATGTGTGTACTATTAATAAAAGTGCCCATACGAAATAAGTCTGGAAACCTATTTAATGATGCTCGTATATTCCGTCTTTCTTTCCAAAATTATGTTTGACTACCGATTTATTCGAAAGCTAAAACGATGCTGCCCGGGTAGACTCAGCCACCACTTCGGTTGTGTTCGGATTGCCTCAGTAATCATCAACGTGCGTTCAGTTTTCATCGGCTCGTCTCGTGTGTTCGAACCCCGAACATTTGTTCGATCACTGAGACATCTTTACTCAAATTTTTTGATTGAACTCTGAATCGCTCGACTTGAGAGTCGTTCGATAACTGAGGTTCCACTGAATATATATATATATATATATATATATATATATATATATAAGTGCATGGGTGTGTACAGCGAGCAAAGTAGTAAACGATTGAATAAAACTTCGATCAGCAAACTAATCCATATTTACTATCCTCTCCGCTCCGGCAGGATATGATACAAGGTCAATTTTTAGGCGGAGTTTAACGGGTTTGAATTCAGAGTTTTCCTTCTCCTAGACTAACTGTCTCTCCAAGGCTGAAGAACCTAGTCTGGCCTACTTTTTCCCCATAGCTGAAGGGAGAATAATTGGATTCATACCTTTCAAGAGTATTAGTGCTATGTGAAATGCAATCAGCCTCGTCTAGGATTTGAATTCGTATCGCCGTGTCCATTTCCTACGATGATAACCATTACACCACGGGCATCTCAGCAAACTAATAAATCTTTATTTCTTTAAATTAAGTGAGAAGTTTGCTAAATAAACAAAAGTTACAAAATCTTTTCTTGTAAGCAAAGATAATATAAGTCGGAAAATAAATATTGCATGAAACATTGCAGTTATTTTTTGCCTTATCTAAAGGGATATATTTTGTGCGTGCAAAAGTTCTATGTGCAAGTGTGTGAGAGAAAATATAATTATATATCAAAAGTATATGCGGCCGCTGATAATTCTTTTTTATCGGGATGCTTAGGCTGTGGTTTCAGTATTAATAGATTTATGGAAACCTTGACATAAATGGGGTTTATTAAGGGTCTTCTTAGAGTGTTCGCCAATGGCCCGGGAGACCTGGGTTCAATCCCAGGTCGAGTCATACCAAAGACTTTAAAAATGGAACTTGATACCACCTTGCTTAACACTCAGCATTATAAGGTACGGTTCAAGGGTAAAGTGGAGCAATCCAGGGAATGGAGTAGCGCCCTCCCCTACACCTTGGTGTAGTAGCTATCGAAAAGGGAGCCTTCGGGTCACCCTCGACTATGGTCGCTAACTTTACTTTACTTTATTAAGGGTCTATTCATTGTTGTGGTTAGTTGTTATTCTGAAGTTTTTATCTGACTTCTTTTTTTTTTTCTTCTTATCCCATTCCGAAGCTGTAAGAGGAATAAGGAAAGAAGGAAAAAGACAAAGATACCTTTAGATTGGTTTGTTGGTTGTTTGAGTTTTATGGCATATCAACCTTTGCGGGTTATTTAATGCCAAATCCATTTTTATACAAATAGTTCAATTTCAAACAATTTATTTTAGGACAAGTACGCAGTTTAGATGTAAGTACAGTTTAATTGTGAAAAAACATTTCTATTCTAAGCTATTCAATTTAGTCAAGCAGTTCTAATTCAGCTAATTCAGTTTAGTATAAGTATGGATTTTGTTCACACACAGTTAAATGTATATAACAATTCAGTTTAGTGTAAGTAGAGTTTCAATGTCAAAAACAGTTCTATTTCAAATAATTCAGTTTAGCATGAGCACCCATTTTAAATGTAAGTACGGTTTAATAGTCAAAAACATTTCTATTTTAAGCTATTCAGTTTAATCAAACAATTCAGTTTTGCATAAGTATGCCGTTAGTTCTATTTAACCGATAGATAGGGCTCTTATCAGGTGCTACCACTTCAGGCCTGAGTAGACCTGGGAGCAATAGCAATGAAGGGTTGCTCTGTATTCCCCAAATTAGCTGACAGCATTACTGGTACCTCACCATGAGATTGTTTAGTGTCATATCCTGGACACTCATTGGGGGGGGGCTTACCCCTCTGCAGAAGTGCAGTCAGTGTATTCTACAGCACGACTGGGCAAGATATCTTTAGACTCAAACTATATTTTTGGAGTTTATGACTATTCTGTTGTGTGAATGTTTCCTGAACCAGTAGAAATAGTCGCGTTTCCCAGGCAAGGCGTTGAAGTATATTATAGAATCATTTTCTGCCATTACATGGTTGAAGGACCGTCGTGTGTTCAGTGGGTATGTTTAGCAGAGGCTGCTACTATAAGGAGAGACGCATCGCGCTCCTAAGTTCTGGACTCAGCTGGCGCATGCTCTTCCCAACAGAAACAGAGAGAAAAAGATCCTTTCCGTTGAGGTGGTAAATGCTTAATAAGGAAAATTTTCTTTTTGCCGCCAGGAAGCTCCTCTTTCCAGAAATGTGCCAATTTCGCTTCCCGTCAGAGACCTCAAGGAAAGCTGTTTTGTTTTTGCATTCATTTGTCTATTTTTATTTCTTTTTAATCCCCTCACTTATTCCTTCAATTAAAGGTCATTTTTTTTCTTTGCTTTGGTAGAGGCACGAGCGTAGCACGTCGCGATCACGGAGGCGGCTTGGATCTTTCAGAGTCATGCCGGGGTTACTGTCGGAGCCGATATGATGCAGAAATAACCCGAAATCGGCAATGAAGACAGCGCATCACTGAAGACCTCCCTGATGCATCTAAGATGTATGATTGAAACGATATTGAAATTAAATGCATTCTCGAAGTGAAAGAATGCAGATTTTCACACAAAATAAATTAACTGAAACGTTGTTGAGTAAGTATAGAATAATTCCATAAATACATAAAGAAATAATTCCATAAATACATAAAGAAATATTTATTTCTTTACCACTTAAAATATTGAGGTAGATTCCAAATTTGATAAAACTTGAGGATTTAGCAATGATTCTATTTGGTTAAAAAATTATTTTCAAACACTCTCGGGGGGGGGGGAAATTTCTTATATTATTTTGGGTTTTGATCCTTCAAATTTTTCGCGGCAAGTCAAATATTGTCATCGGTGAGATTATAAAATGAGCACGAATACGCCGATTGGTCAATAAACGTAAAAATGCAGTTACAAAAATGACAGCTTCTGGAGCTTTTTTGCACCAAAGTTGACACTTTTAATTTAAAAATCAATTGATTTCCTATATATATACAACCGGGACATTGGCCCAGCGGTTAGAGTGTTCGCCAATGGCCCGGGAGACCTGGGTTCAATCCCGAGTCGAGTCATACCAAAGACTTTAAAAATGGTACTTGATACCACCTTGCTTAACACTCAGCATTATAAGGTACGGTTCAAGGGTAAAGTGGAGCAATCCTGGGAATGGAGTAGCGCCCTCCCCTACACCTTGGTGTAGTAGCTATCGAAAAGGGAGCCTTCGGGCCACCCTCGAATATGGTCGCTAACTTTACTTTTAACTTTATATATATATATGTGTGTGTCTGAGCAGCTAAAAAGTTGATATGACGACCTCATATCTACCGGCTAAAAAGTTGATATGACGACCTCATATCTACTGTTGATAACTTTTTCACTAACGGGATCCAAACATTGCAACACTAGTAGAAGAAGTGTATAGACTGCAAGCGGAACTATGTTGAAAAATGAATCTCATTTGGACATATTCCATTAGAACATCTCGGTTAGCCTATGAAAATTTCCGTTGACACACGTATATATATATATATATATATATAAACTACTCACCCTGACGCTTCCAGAGTTTGCATGCCTTACTAGTAAGAGGGTTCTTCCGGAAGTAATGCCTCCAATGTTATTATTATCATTTTAAGGCAATAGAGGTTGAACCCTTACATCAATCTATTTTTTCCTATTAAAGATGGCAAGTGAACAAACTGTTTGAAAAAAATTACATCCGAGAGGAATGCTAAGTTTTTTCATTAAATTTCTCCCTCTAGCAAATTTTTTTAAAAATACGTCTAGTGGCGTCCATCGACTCTAGCATAGACTAAATACAGGACGTGAACAGTCAGTCTATGAGTAATTCCTGTCAACTGTGTTCAAAATTTGAAGGTGGACTGAAGCGTCCATACGCTGAAAAATTCATATGATGACCCCATATATGCTGTTGATAACATTTTGACCAATGGGATCCAAGCACTGCAATACCAATGGAAGAAATTTGTTAACCGCAAGGGAGACTATGTTAGAAAATAAATCTCATTTAATCATATGCCATGTCGGCCGACACTCGTGGCTCACAATGCACAATATGAAAAGGGCGCCGATCAGCTCATCTGTACGAATTGGGTCGAAGAAAATTGGATTACGCGAACATCATTAATATTGGCAACGCCGTTGTCGTTGAAGCAACGAAAAAGTGAGGTGACTTCGCAGAAGCAGATTTTTATAGGCGCCGCATTCAGGTCCTTCTTCATCGCCGGCGAAAATGCCAGTTATTGGGACTATGTACAAAAAAAGCATTTTATAACTGAAAACACGCTCTATCCAAAAGTGTTACTATACTCCTTGAATGCATTTTCCTAAACCACTCCACCATGAGAAGGATTTGACACAAGGTAAGTTTTTTAGCGGTTAATATCAGATTCATGGATTTTAAAGGCAAGTCAATCCATCCCGGGTTATGTATTCCTAGAGATTAGAGAATCATGTTCATTGTCTCTTCATATTTACAATTTTGCGTAGTTTCTTAATATTGATTGATTTTAATGACATGTCAACCCGTCTAGAGTTATTTTATGCCTATTGTATGACAATCGTTCTAAATAAAGGAAAATTCTGACTGCAAAGCTGTTAATTTCCGCTTACATACTGACCTTGTGTTAGTCCTGCTCGCTTGGGAAGCAGGTAGATGTGTACTTGTCTGCAGAGGATACAGTCAGCATAGTTCAAGCTGAGCTAAAAAGGCTAATTTCGAAGAGGAATAATGTTCGTTTGAATTCAATATTTTTCTTAGAACGGTCGGTTATCAAGGCTAGAAAACCTACATTTTTTCTGCTATTTACAAGCTCGGAGTGGGGTCGAGGTGGTTTCATGCCTTTTTCAAAAACGTCAGTGATAAGTGAAACGCAAGCAGCTTCGTCAAAGATTTGAACTCGGCTCGCCGATTCTATTGCTGATGACGATAACCACTACACTAAGCTCTGTTTTTCTATGTTGCAGTTTCTTTTTCAGGCTGGAGAAATGAATTAGAGGCATTACTTTCGGAAAACCTGGCGTATTTATTGATTTGTTATCTTTTACGTTCTTGTAACGTTGTTACATTTCGCCGGTTAAGAAGGCACACTTTTCAAAATAATCTACTTACAACGGCTTGTGTGCTCTGAATAAACCTCACTCAGTTAAAAAAAATACTTTTTAGGCAGATCGAAGATTCCATATATTTCTGTTGACCTGTCAGCTAAACTTATATCAACTTGGGTAGAAAAGTGGGTGTCGGGTTAACGAAATGTTTTGACCTCGTGAGTCATGGCGAGTATTATATTGTAAGCCTTGCAGAAGACATTCTATCTAGGCTCCCACAACGCATGCGCAATCATAGCCTAACCTTTGGAGAGCAGCTTCATAAATTGATGAACATAGCTAGCTATAGATGAATATATATGTATTTGCCTCCTTTCCGCACGAGCAGAATGCAACACGAGGTCAAATTTTTAAGCGGGGTTTAACAGGTTTGAATTTAGAGTTTTCCTTCTCCTTTACCGCTTGCCATATCAATGTTAAAGACAACCCAGTTGGCTGAGGCTGTAGAATATACCGACTTCATCTCTGCAGAGGGGTAAGAGCCCCCGTAACGTGTGTCTTAGATATGACATTAAACCATTTTATGCTATGGTTCCAGCCTTGGAAATTAGAGGAATGCTGAGGACCCCGTCATTGGTCCACTCAAACCCAGAGTAGTAGCGCCTGATAGGGTCCTATCTGTGGGTCAAAATAACATACTGTGTGTAAACTAATGATTAATGTTAAATTAAGACTGTTATATAGCAATACTTAAACCATTTAACTGTGTGCAAAAAAGAGTTCATGCCCTTTTAAGTATTTTATCTTCAAAATGTGTTTATAAATTATATATATATATATATATGTATGTATAAACAAGATTTGGCATTAGATAACTTACAATGGTTGATATGCCATAAAATCAAACCAAGGTGAAAGAGCAATATATGTTCCTTCTTCTTACCCATAGCTAGAGAAGGATAATGTGTTGGATGCATACCTTTCCCAGCGTCATTTGTGCTATATGAAATCAAAACAGTTTCATTCAGGATTCGAACTCTGGCCCCTGTGTCCATTTTCTAAGACAGCAAGCACCTCTTTCGAACCTATATATGTTTTTTTTAAAATTGGCGTTAATTCTTGAATAGAGATATCGTTTATAAATAAGGCGAATTTCGCTCTCTTGCTCTTCTTTTTGAGAAAAGCACACATCAAATAATTTTTAGACAAAAAGAATAAAAGTGACACCAGATATCATACATATCGACTGAATGATTTTAACGACATATCAACCCATCTAGAGTTATTCTTTGCCTTGAGTAAAGGAATCTCGTTTATTGTACGTTCATATTTACATTTTATGTGCAATTGTTTCGAATGAGTTTTTTTTTTCACACGAATACGAATAATTTTGAAGCAGATCTCTTTGACCCGTAGATGGAACCTCTGAAGGTCAGAGTCGACTTGAGGGAATTGACGATGAATATGTATTCTTCACTCTGCAGATCTCTGGAACGGGAAATAGGGTTTGCGAATTCAAATCCTTACCGACAGGACTAGAACAAAGATGAGTCAATTTTGTTCCTTACTCTCTTAGCAGCAGCTGCAGCAGCAGCTGCAGCAGCAGCAGCCCTTCTGGGTTGCACTGGACAAAGACATTTCCCCATTGCTTTCATGACCACCGTGATTGTACTATCATCTGTCATATCTTACGAGCAAACTAGATAATCACATTCCTCTATTTTCAGTTTTTTCCTTTTTTTATTATGTTTGTTATTTATTGAGCGCATTAAACCTTATGCACCATCTTTTATCTGTCTTTCTATGTATTCTTTCAACTTTTGTTGCTAAATAATTTATGATATACAAGGCTCATTAAATAATTGAATTGTCCCGCAGGACATCTGGCGTAACGGTTATAGGCGTTGGTTCCCTAAGCTTCTAAGGAGACAATTCTCTGGAAGTTGCCGGTTCAATCCTCACTTCAGGAATACTTAACCCTTGTACCCGGTTATGGCTAACGGCATCAGAACAGACGACCCCCGTGGTTTCAATAAAGGACGTAGTTCGAAGTTCCGTGAAGGTTCCCGAGTTCGACAAACACCTGAAGAAGATCGGGGGATATATCGGCCGAAACGTTGTGGAAATAACAATTAAAGTTGAAGACAATAGTCTGAAAACCCTTAATGATAAAAATCAACAAGCTTCGTCTCAGAAATTTAGACAACTCATTAAATAAGTTTCCAGACTTTTTTTCGTATGGGCACTTTTATTGATAGTACACACATGAAACTCTAGTCTCCTTCGAAGTAATCTCCTCTGGCTGCAATGCACTTGTTGTACCATTCCAACAACTTGTGGAAGGCCCCATGGAAATCCTCTTGTGTGAGCGTGTCAATGACCTTCGTCACAGCCTTTTTCATCTCCTCAATTGTCTCATAACGACAGCCTGTGAGCTTAGGGAATAACCAAAAGTCACAGGGAGCACGGTCTGGACTACAGGGAGGCTGAGGAACTTTCTTGATTCCCATCTTGCTCAAAAAGTCTGTGATAAGGATGGAGTTGTAGACTGGTGCATTGTCCAGGTGGAAATGCCATTGACCCGATTTGAAGAGTGCTGGCCTCTTCCCTTGGAATCTCTTCCTGAACTCCCTTAAAACCTCAACATCGTATTCCTTGTTGACTGTCTGTCCAGTGGGAACCCAGTGCATGTAGATCATGCCAGTGCTGAAAAAAAAGGGATCATCAAAGGTTTGTGGGTGAATTTGCTCTCTCTGGCCTTCTTGGGTCTGGGGGAGCCAGCATGCTTCCACTGGGAACTCTGTCTCTTGGTCTCTGGGTCATAGCAGTAGATCCAGCTTTCATTGCAGGTCACCAGGGCATCAAGAACTGCGGGATCTGAATCGATCAGCTCGACCATCTCCCTGCTTTCATGACAACGTTTTTCTTTCTGATATTCTCTGAGTACCCTTGGGACAAACTTCGCCCAAATCTTCCGCATCTTTAGTTCCTCGCGAATAATTGTGTGTACAGTTCCCACACTCACATCAAACTGTGCACTTATTGTCTCTATAGACATACGACGGTCCTTATCCATTAAATTCTTTATTTGGCCAATCAATTCTAGCGTTCTGACTTCCTTACTCCTCCCACACCTCTCATCATCCCTCTCAGACACCCTGCCCTCCTTGAATCTCTTATGCCACTCAAAAATTGATGCTTGATTCATGCAAGATGCTTCAAAAGCAGTCTGAAGCATTCCATAGGTTTCTGTGGCCTTTTTTTCAAGTTTAAAACACAATTTTATTGCATATCGTTCTTCTAAAGACTCCTCACGTCCAGATTGCATTTCTGAAATTCAGCAGCTGTGACAATCAGGCTTTAGTAGGGTGTATTCCAATTGCTGCTGTAGCTATTCTTTTGAAGGTAAAATCATAAAAGTTGGTCAGTCATCTTATAAGATGTATAGCAATAACATAGTGAATTTTCAAGAGTCTACGACAATTTTGAATGCCTATACAAAAAAGTCTGGAAACTTATTGGAGGCACCTTGTATTTACTTTGGTATTCAGTCTAGTCCATATTCATCTCTTCTTTGTTTTTCTTTTGAAGTTATTCACAACATTACCCTTTCAATTGATCTGAGTGTAGGGAGTTTCTTTTCTAACGATTTCACGACCCTATTTTATTACTGGTATTGTAAACTTTATTTTTAAAAGTGCAAGTCATTGTGATTCTGTTTATACTTAAATGATTTCCAGCCAATCATTATACGTGTTTTCATTTCAATTTCAGGATCTTTGTCTTTTATATATTTTAAAACCCCGAACGTATATTGACTGCGAGAGACTCATGAATTAAAGCAATTCTGATATTTTGTCAGCATGATGAATTTTCATCTTTTAAATCATTTATACGTGTACATTTCAGAATTTAGAAAATAAAAAGAAGAGTCAATTACTTGTTAGTAAAACTTTCTTTTTTTTTCCTTTCTTTTAAGGTTTTTCTTTCTACCTCTCTTTCTCTCTATCACCCTCTCTGTGACACTTATAATATGCTGATTGTATCCCTTGCAGAGGGGTAAGAACCCTCCCTAAAGTGCGTCCTGGGAATGACATTAAACTACAACTTATGTTCAGGTTCTAAATCTGGAGATCTGGTGAGTGTCGATTACCCTTTCATCACTATTACTCCCATGTCCCCTCTGACTCGGACTAGTAGTACCTGTTAGAAAGAAAGAAAGAAAGAAAGAAAGGATAATCAACAAGATTCAAGAAAGAAAGGATGAAAGAAAAAAGGAAGAAATGAAAGTACGAAAAGGAGAAAATCATTAGGTCCAATAGATCTGTTTTAAAATTCTTCATAGTCGATTGGACCGTATGCAAAAAAAAAAAAACAACAAAAAAATAAAAACTTAAGAAAAAATACACAAAAATGTATGATCGTACAATGAAGGTGGTTCCCTAACCTCTAGGGATAAAATAACCCAAGACAGGTTGATATACTGTTAATAAATCAGTCAATCACGTCTCTTTCTATTTTTTTCTCAAGTTTTTCACTCCCTTCTTTTTTCCTTCTTAATTACTAAAAATTTCATGTTTCAATAGATTATCAAAATCTTTCTTGTCGCCATCTTAGTCTCTCTCGATTATTTTATCCATCATGCTTCACTTTTCCTTCTCTTTCTTATCTACTCCGATTACCCCTCTTTCCTTTTCAAGTTGTGATTTACGAACTGATATTATTGGCCGCCATTATTTTTACACGCTTTCTCACCCCGCTCCACAACTGGTGCCGTAAAATAGAAATATCTTAAATAAAATTGTTTGCTCTATTAGATATCTATCAAACTGAAAATAGAGGTCGCTACTGGTCAGAAGTTAGCGATGTTTGTGTATGTGCAGTCGTGTGTAAGCAATGGTGCGCGAACAGAAAGCGTTCAAGGCCAGATGTGATGTTTTGGGATGTTACCTCTAAAACGCCTTGACTGCCGCTGCCATTAGGCCGTTAGAACAGGCATATCGCGTCTGCTCAGAAAGAGGACAATGGCGCCGGGCAACCTGCTGGATTTTGAAGTTTCATTGAAGCTTTTATGCGGTGTTCATTCATGGAAGATAATGGCCTTGTTTGTTATTATGCAGAGTCTTTTTCAAAGAAATTAGAAATAAGTAAGTAAGATCAAGCAACTGATACTGATATATATATATATATATATATTAAGTAAAAAGGAGTGGTAAATTTTGGGAACAAAGACCACACACGGAGAAAAGAGGTGAGGAGGAGTGAAAGGGGAAAAAAGAATAGAAAAGAAAGCACGAAAAGGAGAAAAAGAGGAAAACACCCACAAAAATCAGTCAAGAAAGAAAGAAAGAATAAAAGGAATAAGAAATAAGTGTTGGAAAGAAAGGAAAAAGAAGGAAATAATTAAAACCCTTCAAGAAATGAAAATGAATGAATAAATTAAGAAAAAAAAAGTAATAGAAGAATTAAACAAATAATAATAAGAAAATAATCAAAGTTATCTAAGAAAGAAAGGAAGAAAGAAAGAAAGGAAAGGATAATCATGGGAAGGTAGGAAGGAAGAAGTGAGAGTTGCGAAGAAAGAAAAAAAGTAAATGTAAAAAGAAAAGAAAAAGAACGAAATAATGGAGATCCTTCAAGAAAGAAAAAGTAATGAATAAAAGAAAGAAAGAAAAAATAGTTGACACGAAATTAAAAAAAAAGTTGGAAGAACGAAAGAAAGAAAGAAAGAAAGAAATAAATAAATAAAGAAAAATCAATTGAATTTAAGAAAGGAAGGAAGAAAGAAAAAAAGGAAGAAAGAAATATAGGAAAGGAGGAAAGAAGAAGTAAGAGCTGGAAAGAAAGAAAGAAAGAAAGAAAAAAAGAAAGAAAAAGCAATAAAATTCAAGAAAGGAAGGATAAAAGAAAAAAGGAAAAAGAAATATAGGAAGGGAGGAAAGAAGAAGTGAGAGCTGGAAAGAAAGAAAGAAAGAAAGAAAGAAAGTGGGCAAGTTAAAACTTGAGGAAAAAAATGAATGCATATTAGGAAATAAGGAAGCTAAAATAGCGAAGTAAAGAAAAACAAAAGGAATTGAGAGAAAAGGAAGGAAGGAGAAAAAAAAACAAAGAAGAGAGAGAGAGAAAGAGAGAGAGAGAGAGAGAGAGAGAGAGATTAATTTCCAATTAAAAAGAAAAACGAAAGAAAGGAAGATAAATTCAAATAAAGAAGATAGAAAAGCGAGAGAGAACGAAACGCCAATTAGAAAGAAAGAAAGAAACAAAGAAACAAAGAAAGAAAAAGAAAGATCAACAAAATTCTAAAAAGAAAGAAAAGGGAAAAAAAGAAGAAAATCACAACATTTTGCGCTGAATTTTTATTTGAACCAAATCTATGAAAAGCAATAAAGGAACAACCGTATTTTGAGAATTTTTTTCTTTTTAAAAACATATTTCAAATTTTAATGTACTTTTTCCTTCTCCTCATCTGACTCCTTGGTGAAGAATTCCTCGTGAAATATGGCTTTTAATGTGTCCCGTATTTTTAAAAGTTGCAGCAAAACTATTTTTTGTAAATCTCATTTCCCTATGTCGTGACCAAAGCATTTTACAATTCTGGACAAAACATTTTCTACACCTACGAACAAAGGATTTTTATTATGACTTGTTAATTTCACGAATTTACGGGAGCAATTTGTAAAAATAATACGTAAAACTCAAACACAAGTTTATCGATCTTGAGACGTGTAAGTCAGTTGAAATGGTCCAAAGCAACACGATATAAAAATGACGTTATAATTTTTTACATTGATAATTCGTATTACATGGTGAATTTTAACAAAAAAAAAAAGTCGGGTACACTGGAAAAGAATGGCTATAAAGAAAAAGGCTAAATAATTGAGTTATAAAATATTTTATCACTTGTAATACTGGACATTTCGAATCAAGCTAGTGAGGCTCGTTAAAAGCAACCAATAAAAAATAGCACACACACACAAACAGATGGTAGAATGGGTAAATTTTCATCTAAATTACTCAAAAATAAAAATAACACTGACAACTCCTTTTCGGACATATTTACTAAAATTACATGTAAGTATTTGAAAGACCATTGATTAAATTTATTCAAAGAAATCGTTGTTCCTTCAACAACGTTCTTCAGACGAATTCGGAATCTCCTGCAAGCCTTGCTTGAATTAGTCAATGCTACCGTTATACCTGCCTTCAGTTCATCTTTAGTCTTGCACGGAGTTTTTTTTTTTTTGGTCTCTCTCTCTCTCTCTCTCTCTCTCTCTCTCTCTCTCTCTCTCTCTCTCTCTCCAACGCCTTACACCTAACAATCAAGGGGATTGCAATCTGGGGAGTTAGGCAGCCAGATATAAGGGGTGATATGGTCGCAGACATGTTCTCCCAGTCAAAACTGGGTTCTCTTACTTGGATCTTTTAGGGTCTTCTAGCAGTCACTCTCACTTCTAGGCAGCACTACTTCCTTAAGTGTGAGGTTATGTAGGAAAATGAATGGAAGCATAACGTCAACATCACTATTGACCAACCCAAATATCATTATATGGAGAAGGTGTTTGGTTTTCATCGGTATCGGCACAACTTGTCAGGACAGAGTGAGCCAACGTTAGTCCTGTGTATTCATCATCTCATCCTGGCAGAGACCTTTCTTATTTAAGAAAAAACAAAGCATGTTTGGTTGGAGGGGATGATTGAGTTTGTTGAAAAGATTTGCAGTGTGGTCTCTCCTCTTGTTCTTCATAGTCTATGATAAAAATTGGCCCTTTCTCATCTTGTGTGAAAAATACCGAATGTCTTCATGTGCTACATGCTTGATAAGAAACTCAGACATTCTCATGTCTCTGGCCAGAGACCTGATTGATTTGTTTGAATCATTGTCAATCATGGCCTGGATCTCATTAAAAAATTCTGATGTTTTTTCTTCTCCGAACGGATGAAGTGAAACTTCCAAGCTGCCGTACCTTCGTCATAACCATTGGAATAATCTAACTCTTTTTAATCCACTGCACAGTTCATATATTGACACCCAAACTCTGGAATCTTCGTATTGGAGATTTCGATGTGAATGCTAAACAATATAGTTTAGAATAAGTACACTGTTTAGTTCTTTTTGACCCATAGATAGGACCCTATCAGATGCTACCACTCTAGACCAGAGTGGACCTGGGAGCGATAGCAATGAAGGGATACTCCGCATTCCCCAAAGCTCCAGTATTATTGGAACCTCACCATCAGATTGTTTTATGTCATATCCAGCACACTGCAGAGAAGCAATCAGTGTATTTTACAGCCCCCAGCCGACTGTGATCTGTACTCAACAGACCGAGCTGTGGGCAATTTTTTCTTTCTTCATAGACTGAAAACTCACTCCTAACATAAATGATTTGAGAATGTGGACGGTATTGAAATAATTTCCAAGGTGGAGAGTAGTTTCAGATGTGCTTAAACTAATAAAAATCAGTGAAATCAGAGTTGAATGTCAAGGGGATTATTTTTAAATAAATTAACGTTTCATTCATTGTTTCTTTCTGTCTAGTTAAATAGACATTCTGTCTTGATAATTTTTTTTAACACAGCTTGTATTTTGAAGAAAATCAATGTTTAATTCACTGTTCATTTCTGTCTTGGTAAATACAGTTTAAGTCTCGATCCTTTTTTTTATCACACCGCGTAAATTTCTTCATGGAGTGCAAACATGAAGTGAAGTTGGGTTAACCGAAGGTTCCCTTTTCGATAGCTACAACACCAAGGTGTGGGGGAGGGCGCTACTCTTTTCCCTAGATTGCTCCTCTTTACCCTTGATCCTTACCTTATAATGCTGAGTGTAAAGCAAGGTAGCATCAAGTACCATTTTTAGAGTCTTTGGTATGACTCGACCAGGGAATGAACCCAGGTCTCTCGGGCAATTAGCGAATACTCTAACCCTTATGCCAATGTAATGGCATGCAAACCTATCAGGATTAGTTTATGCCTTAAGGTTAGGGAATCGCGTTCACTGTACGCTTATATTTACATTTTTCGTGTAGTACTTTATTAAGATTTTTCATTTGCTCTCATCGAATACGAATAATTTTAAAACAGATCTATTTGACCCATAGATGGGATTCTAACGCATACTACCAGTCCGGGTCAGAGTGAGCCTGGGAGTAATGGCAGTGATGGAGTGCTCCACACAAACCAGATCTCCAGCATATGAGCTTTAACATCAGATACAGTTCAGTGTCCTACCCAGGACACACACACACACACACACACACACACACACACACACACACACACACACACACACACACACACATATATATATATATATATATATAGGTATTTACCAACCCCACCGCACAATTGAATGTGAAACAAGTTCAATATTTTGAGCAGAAGTCTGAATTCAGTGTTTTCCTTCTCCTAGAAGTGTCACCATACAAAGGTTAAAGAATAGACTAGGATTCTTTACTATTTACCCAGAGCTCAAGAGAGAATAATTGAATTCATACCTTTCCAAGTGGTATTTATGATATGTGAAAGGCAAACAGTCTTATCCAGGTTTGAACTCTGGTTGCACTGTCTATTTCCAACGACGATAACCATTAAAACATCTTCTCTTGTGTTTTTCGTTATTCATGAATGTGGAATGCATTTATGATAAATTATTCCTTGTTAAAATATGCATGATAATACGTAGATATGAATTTTACTTACTGAGAACTAAAATATAGGAGCATACACAAAAATAAACTACGAATCTATACGTATACGTGTGTGTGTGTATATATATATATATGCGTGCATATGTGTGCGAGAAGTGTAATATAATACGTATTTTATCTATATTCTGATCCATTTATTTGTTCATTCTTTCTCTTTTTCTCTTTCCTTTCCCTTTTCTTTTTTTTTTAAATCCACCCTTTCGTTTTCTATCTCCTTTCCTTCTTTTTCCTTTCTTCTCCTCTTCTCCGTCCTTCTCCTTCTCCACCACTAACTCCGATTATTTTTCAAAATTACCCATTTATTTTTGAAAATTATAGGCGTCATTATTTTTTCATTTTCTTAAACGGCAACACCGATCACGCTGCTGCCTTTTATATTGCAGTTCGATTTCTGTTTTTCCTATGATCACCATTATTTTTCCTCTTCCGTAAAAGGCAGTGTGCATATTAAATGCCTTTGGCGAGAAAACCCTGCGATTTTCATGCCCAGTTGATATACTTAATCAATTCAAAATACCCGAAGCCGGATAACTTCTCACTTTAAATCGGCCAGAAAATATGCATATATATATATATATATATATATATATATATATATATATATATATATATATATATATATATATATATATATATTGTGTATTTTGGCAGCAACTGATTGTTCGAATAGGCTTTTTTTATAGACCACGGAATATTTTTCCAAATGATCTTCAAGTATAGACGTTCAAGTCTTCTTTTTACTTTTCGTATGTCGGGATCAAAAGGGAGGAGAAAGTGTCCCCATATTCTTTACCCAAGCGTTTTAAACCATGTCTCTAGTCGTCCTCAAGGGAACTATTCTTTTTGGTTTTTGTTTGGTGTGAGTTTTATTTATTGGGAATGTTTATAGATAGATAGATAGATAGATGTGTGCAAAAAATATCGAAATTTAAGCTGTATAAAATAAATTCTGATCTCTCTGATAAGATAGAAATATGGAATCTTACACAAAGACACACCATTGTTGACATACAGGCAAAAACTTACATTCTTAAGCTATGTGCAGAAACTGAATGCCATGTAGATGACTTACGTATTAAGAACGATTGCCAATAGAAACAGATGGCGAGACAGAGAATCCAGAGAACCCGTGCTGTCGGCGCCCTTTGATAATGATAATGATGATGATGACGTTGTTTACTTTGATCTTTTGGCTTCTCCAACGAGTCCATTCATTGAATTTCTCTAATTAGTTTACTAGTACAAAACAATTCAGTAAACTCTACACTGCTTGATTTCCAATGCAGCATTTTAAAGTTGGTTGATATATCGATGCGTAACAATTTTCTTTTAGTTATTTTTAAGAGAAATATATCTAAGGACTTCTCCAAATTTTCTCAAGACCAGTCGGTTGTGGGTGTAGAATACACCGACTACATCTCTACAGAGGGGTAAGACCCCCCCTCAAAGAGTGACTTGGATATGATATTAAACAATCTGATGGTGAGGGTCCAATTATGCTGGAGCTTTGGGAAATATGGAATACTCCTTCGTTGCCAGAGCTCTCAAGTCCACCCTGACTCGGAATAGTAGCACCTGATAGGGTCTTATTGATGGGTCAAAGAGAGCAAACTATGTGTGCAAACAAATGACTTATATTAAATTGTGACAGTTATATTGCAATATTTGAAACCATTTAACTGTGTGCAAAAAATGAGCTCAGGCTCGTTTACAAATGTTATTTAAAAATGTGTTTACAAATTATATATATATATATTTAATATACAGGGTGTCTCACTATACATGGGACCCATGTAACTGCTAATAACTCTACTAATAACAATGTTGTGTTCTTTTTTTGTTTCAGATTTGAAAATAGTATGCTATGAAAGTAAAAAGTAAAGTTGGCGACCTTCGTCGAGGATGACCAGGAGGCTCCCCTTTCAATTGCTACTACACCAAGGTGCAGGAGAGGGCCCTACTCCACTTCACCCTTGATCCTTACCTTACAGTGCTGAGTGCTAAACAAGGCGGCATCACGTACCATTTTTTGAGTCTTTGGTATAACTCGACCCGGGATCGAACCCCAGTAACAACAATTAATCCTCGATCACAATGCATTGGACGAGAGAAGAAAATATTATTTAAAACTGTCTCAAAATAAATGCAACCCATTAATATGATAATGATTTATTACTGAGACAAGAAATTAAAAAAAAGATTGCATGTCCTGGAAGTTGGTATAATAATAATAATAATAATAATAATAATAATAATAATAATAATAATAATAATAATAATAAACATTGATTTGATGTCGCTAGTTCAGAGTATGCATTTTCTACAAATGACCGCTATTTCGCTTGTCTTCGTAATAAATCATTTTCGTATTAGTGTGTTGCATTTATTTTGAGACACCCTGTAAAAGCAGGATATAGCATTAAATAACTTACCTTATTGATATGCCATAAACCCAATAAAACCAAACTTTCTCAAGATATATCAGCTTCTTCCTGTATGTATTTACCCAACTCCTCGGCCACGGTGAGGGGGTGACTTAAGGTAAAATAAATAAGTGAAATAAATTTGGATTCCGATTTTTCCTTCTCCTAGACCGGTTGCCAAACAAAGACTATAGAATCTAGTCAATCCTACTATTTACCCATAGAAAAGAAATGGATTCGTGCCTTTCTCAAAGACATGAGGGATGTCCTCTTGGTGTGATGGTTAAAGCGCTGCACTGCGGAATCGTAGTAAGCGAGTTCACACTCCAATCGCGCTATTATGTTCACTTTCAAACAAACACCCTCGGGAAAGATATGAACCCCCTTATCCTCCCAGCTAGCATCTGCTATTCTTCTAGAATGATGGCTTCGGCATTAAATAATCCAGGCAGGTTGATATGCCATTAAAACAAAGAAACTTAGACCAAACCAAACCAAAGACAGGAGCATAATGTGAAAAGCCCAGGAAGTGTCCGTGGTGTAATGGTTATCGTCGTAGGAATTGGACACGGCGACACGAGTTCAAATCCTGGACGAGATTGATTGCATTTCACATAGCACTAATACCTTTGGGAAAGGTATCAATCCAATTATTCTCCCTCAAGCTATGGGTAAATAGTAGGGCAGACTAGGTTCTTCAGATTTGGTGAGGCAACTAGTCTAGGAGAAGGAAAACTCTGAATTCAAACCTATTAAACTCCGCTTAAAAATTGACCTTGTGTCATATCCTGCTCGAGCGGAGGGGTTGGTAAATATGATAAAGTGAAAAGCAAACAGCTTTGTCTTGAATTTGATACTCGGATCGCTGATTCAATTTCCTAAGCGTGACTGTTATCTATATTTACATTTTATACATTATATACAAGTATTAAGTAAAATTAGTATTAAATCCGGGCTCTTCAGTTTCAATGAACATAAAGCATATCGCCATTTTTTTTTAGAAAAACAATATTTCATATCGGCCGGTCATGTAAACTGTATATTTAATGAATCATATATCTTAATACGTATCGTGTAAGTCATTGTTAATGAGTTAAATCCTAATCGAATATTGTGGATTTTTTCTGAGCTAAACAATAAATATTTACAAGAGGGTTCGATCCTAATTGCATATTCTTTTAGTGCGTCTTTCTTCGAAAATAAAATTACAATTTCAAATGTAAAAGCAACACTTTGAATTTCCTGAGCCGACAATAGAAGCGAACTTGCGAAATCTTAAACCGAAACTAAAATGCGTTTCTGTCAAACATTTTGAAACAGGCCTCCAGTTCTTGTCCTTAAGGGCCTCCAGTTCTTGTCCTCTGACGCGCCATTTATGGCCTTTAGCACGGAACGCCATGGTCGCGCAACTTGGACCCTTGCGAAACTCTTGGATAAAAACTTGGATAGGAACTACACAAGGGTGCTACATGTTGTTTTGAATAAATCCTGGAAGCAGCACCATACGGAACAGCAGTTGTACGGTCACTCGCCTCCCATCTCACAAATCATCCAAGACGAGCAAGACATGCTAGCGCACTGCTGGAAAAGTAAGGACGAACTCATTAGCAACTTTCTTCTATGGAATCCTACACATAGATCCACCAGGGTTGCCCGACCAAAAAGCAACGCTTACATTTGTCAGCACTGTGAAAACACTAGGTGTCGTCTAGAGGACTTACCAAGAGTGACAGAAGAGAAAGAGAGAGAGAGAGAGAGAGAGAGAGATACTGTAGGTACGTCTTGTTGATGATGATGATGATGATGATGAAAGCGTTATATTATAAATGAGTGCTCACATAATGTAATCTTGTGGCAGACTTAGTAAGGCTTAGTCTGTCAGCTATTAATGAATGAGAATACCAATGGATGATCAAATAATATACCTTTGTACTAGATTAAGTTTTATAAACATCTACTTATCCCTAATGTTGCCATTGTGAATATGGATTTGACGTAATTTGTTTTAATTAAACTGATTAGTTTGCAAAACGAAATTTTCTGATAAGATAATCATCACGTGAAAAATCTTGAGCAGAAATAATTAATGAATCAGATTCCTAACCAAATCTGAACATTTCAGTTATTAAGAAGCCCGTAATTAAAACCCGCACATATTCTGTTCGCCATCGATTCGGCTTATTTGACGCTTGTAAAGATACATAATTATTTATGCGAGATCATTTTAATAACTAGATGAAACCGAGGAGAATTCCATACTTTTTGTTGACAAAAAGTCTTGTATATTTGAGAAAATCGTACAAGTCGCTAAAAAAATCTATGATATATTCATGTGGAAAATTCAACATGTAGGCATTACTTACACATATTACGTAACACCCTGACTGTATCACCTGTGGGGGGATAAGACCCCAACCCCAAAATACGCTTGGAGTCTTGCGCCAGACACCGAACGAAATACAATTATAAAAGTAAAAGTCCCGCTTAGAATAAACTGACTGTATCGTATCTCCTGTAAAAGGGTATGAAATCCCTCAAAACAGGTATTGTGGTTATGGCACAAATCTTACGATGATGATGAAACGTCAGTTGTAGACATCTGAGGAGTGTTGAGTAACCCTACATTGCCATTACTTCCATGCCCAATCTCACCCAGAGTGTTGGTACCTGCTAGATATCCAATCAATGAGTCAATAAGATCTATTTAAAGATTTGTCCAGTCGGTTGGGGCTGTAGAATACAGCGACTGCACCTGTGCAGAGGGGTAAAACCCCACCCCAATGAGTTTCCTGGATATGAAACTAAAAGATCTGATGGTGTGGTTCCAGTGATGCTGGAGCTTTGGGGAATGCGGAGCACCCCTTCATCGCCATTGCTTCCAGGTCCACTCTGGCCTGGAATGGTAGCACCTGATAGGGCCCTATCTGTGGGTTAAATAGAACTAACTGCATACTTGTGCCAAACTGAATTGTTTGAATTAGAACTGTTTGACTAATCTGAATAGAAATATTTTGACATTAAACTGTACTTACATTTAAACTGCATGCTATTGCTAAACTGAATCGTTTGATATGGAACTGTTTTGACATTGAAACTCTACTTACACCATACTGGATTGTTTAATATAGAACTGTTTTGACATTTAACTGTGTGTAAACAAAATGTGTACTAATACTAAACTGAATTAGCTGAATTAGAACTGTTTGAATAAACTGAATAGCTTGAAATAGAAATGTTTTTGACAACTAAACTGTGTACTCATGCTAAACTGAATTGTTTGAAATAGAACAGACTATTAGCATCAAAATGTATTTGGTATTAAATAATCTACAAAGGTAGATAACCATAAAACCCAACCAACCAACCAACCAACCAACCTGTTTAAAAATACTTGTATTCAATAAGACCGTTTTTGTTTTAAAAAAGCAAAATAAAACCGCTTCAAAAACTCTTAAGCAACAACAACGCAAAAAATATAAATATGAATGTACAATGAAGGCGATTCTTTAACCTCTAGGTATAGAATAACCCGAAATGGGTTGATATACCATAAAATCAATCAACCAAACAATCAATCGTTGATTTTTATAAAGGTAAAAATATTAGGATCCTAAGAAGAAACAAGTTGAAGGCACAAGTTTAAATAAATCAGCGTTATAATAATAGAGTGGGGTTATTAAAGGCTGAATTCTATCTATCTATCTATCTATCTATCTATCTATCTATCTATCTATCTCATTTGTTTCAACTATTTATCAATATCTCATTTGTTTCATCTATCTATCTATCTATCTATCTATCTATCGTAAGGTTTCTAAGAGAATAGTTTGTTGGTAATATTTTTAAACGAGCCATAGCTCATTTTTTGCACACAGTTCAAGTATTGCCATTTATACTCGGTACACAGTTAAATTGTTTTAAGTTTTGCTAACATTAATAGTTCTATTTGCACTCTCTTAAAATGACTACAAATATAGTAAATGATTAAACAGTTCTATTTGAGTCATAAATGGGGCACAAACATGTCTTACCACTCCGGGTCAGAGTGGACCAGAAAGTAATGGCAATGAAGAGGTGCGCCATATTCTCCGAAGCTCAAGGATTAGAACCTCACCATCAGATAGTTTAATGTCATATCCAGAAAGTTCATTGGGGGGTGGTCTTACTTCTTCACAGGGATGCAGACGGTGTATTCTACAGTCCCAGCCGACTGAGCTTTGGCAAGTTGAGAACTGAGAAGCAATGGTTGACTGGAATAATTCCAAACCACTGTCAAGTAAACAAGATTGAAAGGGAGAAGAAATCCAAATAAATTAGTAGGATTGGTTGATTTATTGTGTTTAACGACATGTTAACCCGTTTGGGGTTATTTTATGCCTAGAGGTTAAAGAATTGCATACATTTATATTTTTATTTTTTATATAGTTTCTTAAGAGATTTTTGACAAATAGTTATATGATATCTGGTATTCCAATCAAATATAAGTAATTTACCAACTGATTTACCCATAGATTGGACCCTAACAGGTACTCCCACTCTGAGTCAGAGTGAACTGGGGAGTAATGACAATGAAAGCGTACTCTACATTCCCCAAAGCTACAAGTCTGGAGCCTCACCATCAGAAGCAGTTTAGTGTCATCCTCAGGAAACTCGTAGGGAGGCGGGGGTCTTACCTCTCTACAAAGATGCAGTCGGTGTAGTCTACATCCCTATCCGACTTAGCAGATTTGATGGTTTAGTGACATATCCAGGACATTCGTTGGGAGACCGGCTCTAACTCATATATAGAGATGCAGTCGACGACCCCAGGGTGTAATGTTTAAAGCGATGGACTGCGGAATCGTAGGAAGCGAGTTCGTATTCCAGTCGCGCTTTTACGTTCACTTTCGGGCAAATACCCTTGGGAAAGCTATGAACCCCCTTATCCTCCCAGCTATGGGTTAAATAGTACGACTACTGTTCTTTTATGAGAGTAGCTTTGGCATTAAATAACCAATAAAGGTTGATATGCCATTAAAAACAAAGAAACCAAACCATCTACGAACCCAGCTGACTGGGCTATAAGACAAAAAGAAAGATAGATCAATCATACATACATTATCTAAATAAAAAATAAAATTATTCATATTCCTTAAAAATCTATGCCCAAAACTTTTCACCTATTGATACATAGCTTTATCATAGAAACTTCAAAATATTCATAACAAAGTATTCAGACGGTCATCTTCAATGAGACTATCAAAATCTGGAAGCGACTAATTCTGCAAGCCGCCATTTTTAGAGGAATGTATTAATAATGGTTCAATTGTAATGACTAAATTCTGCCAGTAATGTAGGAAGAAGAGTTTCCCATGGCAAAACGTTTCTTAAAAGAGGATGCATATCTCCTGTACGGAAGCTATATTATACTGCTGAACACCCAGACAGGGAAAATAGCTTCTTCTTTTCTTTTTTTTTTTTTTACATTATTTTTATTTAAGAGAAAAGGATTTTTTTTACTTCTACGTTCTGAGAAAGTGATTATCAGATTTAAAGACGAAAAATATGAACGATCAGATAAAAAAGATGGCTACATATTTATTTGAAATGTTATTTAAAAACAAATAAAATACAAAACGTCTGTTTTCTTCTACCACTTTATTCCTCTGTCTTCCCTCTCTTTATTTACACACACACACACACACAGAGGTTTATATATGTATATATATATATATATATATATATATATATATATATATATATATATATATATATATATATATATCATAGCTGAATATATATATATAATAAATGTTTTGGAATAACGATATTCAAAAAGGTGGTTCAGAAATATGACTGCAAAAATGGAAAACCATGTGATACGAATATATTGTTATTTTCAACAACTTGTTCTCATTTTTCTACAGTCATATTTCTTAACCACAATGCATGTACCTTCTTCTACAAAAATGGGCATTGAATTCCCGCTATATCTTTTGCTTTTGCATAGAAAGAGTACATATCTCTCAATGCATCAATCATTGTATGTCAGACTTTTAGCCTATCTATCTATCTATCTATCTTAGACTGTTCCCCTCTCTCTCTCTCTCTCTCTATCTATCTTAGACAATTCATTTCTCTCTCTCTTTCTCTCATTATCTATCTATCTATCTTAGACTGTTCCTCTTTCTCTCTCTCTCTCTCTCTCTCTCTCTCTTTCTCGAACTATCTATCTTAGACAATTCATTTCTCTCTCTTTCTCTCTTTATCTATCTATCTATCTATCTTAGACTGTTCATCTCTCTCTCTTTCTCTCTCTATCTATCTTAGACTGTTCATATCTATCTATCTATCTATCTATCCTCTTATCTACATACCTTTCTGAATATACTGTGTATATTCCATATGTATTCTCACTGCATAATATCGAAATAGATATTCAACTTTTTACAATATGTAAAAAGTTGAATATCTATCCCCCTTTGCATACACATTCACACACAATAATAATAATAATAATAATAATAATAATAATAATAACAATTAGACAGATTGTATGTGCCAGGGAAAGAAGGAGGAAGAGGACTTGATAGCATTCAAGATAGCGTCGATACATCGGTACAACGACTTGAAAACTACACCAAAAAAAGCGCGGAAGGAACCTGATTATAGTCACCAGAAACAATACAGAAAACACAAGGATCAACAAAATAGAAATAACCAGAAAAAAATGGGAAGAAAAACAACTGTATGGAAATTTCATGCGACAAATAAGCGAAATATCATACGAGAAAACATGGACATGGCTAAGAAAGGGAAACCTTAAGAGAGAAACTGAATCTCTTCTGAGAGCTGCACAAAACAACGCCATAAGGACTAACTATGTCAAAGCAAGGATAGACAAGACGCAATAAAGTAGCAGGTATTGATTATGTGGTGACAGAAACGAAATGATCACTCACATAAGCGAATGCAGTAAATTAACGCAAAAATGAGTAAAGACTAGACACGACTGGGTGGGTAAGGTGATCCACTGGAAACTGTGCAAAAAGTTTAAATTTGACCATATGAAAAAATGGTATATGCGCCACCCGGAATGTGTCCTGGAGAATGAGACGCAGAAACTTCTCTGGGATTTTGAGATACAAACGGGTCATCTAATCGCCACCAGACGACCAGACCTCGTAATAGTCAACAAAAAAAAAAAAAAAAAAAAAAAGGAAGAAGAAAAATACCGAATAGTGGACTTTGCAGTCCCGGCAGACCATAGAGTAAAATAAAAAGAAAGCGAAAAGAGAAATAAATACCTGGACCTTGCTAGAGAACTGAAAAATCCATGGAACTTGAAAGTGACAGTGATACCAATTGTAATTGGCGCACTCGATACAGTCACCAAAGGATGTGTACAGGGACTGGATGAGTTTAATATTAGAGGATGAATGGAGCCCGTCCAAACTACAGCATTGCTGAGATCGGCAAAAATTCTAAGAAGAGTTCTGGAGACTTACTCACTCACTCAGACTCCAGTGTGAAACCATCAGCTAACGCTGGTGTGAAGACCTCTCCAATGAGTAGCAAGTTAAAAAGGGTTCAATGCTCATATAGCAGAGTTTATTCAAAATCTAAAATTTAAAAAATTACTATCCTGTGATATTCTTCTTGTTACTCAGTCTCACGTGTCACAACGATCATCAGATGAGAAACTGGGATCCTTGGAGTTCGATTTTTACATCTATTAAAAAAAAAGAAGGATGGTCACGTGATACGAGAAGTGCTCACGTGAGACAATTTCCTTTCTATCTTTTGACTAAATTCAGCATTTTCCTTTATCTTTTCAATGCATTATATATATATATATATATAATTTTTTGTTGTAAGTCCAAAGAGAGAATAGAAATATTTTAAGTAGGTAGGTCTACGAAGAGATTTGTATTTTTTGAATTTATTTGTTTTGTTTTTACATACGTGTATGTTTCCAGCTTGTTGCTTTCATCAGAGAACATATATAGCACAAGGCCTTGTTAATGGGGAACTCAATGAGACTTGAACTCAGTCGTGTTTGCAGTTTGAATGATTTTCAATTGGTTATGGGTTTATATAGGGGTCATCCTCTTTTTTTCTTCGAGAGTGTTTGGCTTTGTCTGCTTTACCCCTCTATGATATTATATATTTTTTATCATTGTGTGTGTGTGCGTGTGCGTTGGAGTGATTTTAAATCTCACTAACAGTTATTATTCCTCTGTGTGTGTGTGTGTGTGTGTGTGTGTGTAGGTATTAGGGATTTTTTTTTGTGTGTATGTATGGTAGTTTGGTTTAAAATTTACTGGTAACTTTTTTCCTGATAGTTTTTGTATCTATCTATCTATCTATCTATCTTATTTTAGTTTTTATCTCTGAAACCATTAATCCTTCCTAAAATGTCCCAACGAAAAAGATGCCAAGAAAAAAGCGTTTCGCACATTTTGAATTAACCATCTGCTTCAACTGTCTTTCAGTTGAAAAGCAGTTTAGAATAAAAATAAAAATGTATTTCTCCCGATAAACATTTTAAACAGTTTCATCAAAACGTTTCAGAAGATCAGTGAAAAGACAGATGTACCGTAAGCTACTTATCTATCTATCTATCTATCTATCGAGAGATAGATAGATAGATTTCATTGATAATTTACTTCAAAAATATCCTACGACTACCGACTCAGAGTAATTGTTCACGGCACGTACACACACACGCACATGGTCGCATACACATATTATGATAAAGATTTGTGCAAACACACACACACTCACACACACACACACACACACACACACACACACATATATATATATATATATATAATATCTTCATGCATCTTACGTATAGTCGTATAGCATACATAGGATGCATGAAGATATACCCCACAGTGTATGTATGTATCAGTGTGTTTCTGTGTGTGTGTGTTTGTATGAGTGCACGTCACTGTGCATGTGTGTGTATAATCGTATTCAGCTAGTATGCCTTTGTGTGTGGGTAGATATTTCTGGCTAAATACTCCGTTTCCTATAGTTTATTATAAAAGACGTCTGCCTCGCAGGTGGGAAATTGTATGCTAACCTCTGTTAGTAATGATGTTAGTTTACCTGCTCTCAAAGTACCAAGCCAAATTTCTTATATTTCATTGAATAACATTAAAATATCGTTGAATGACAGAAATGTAAACAGCATGCACTCTTATATAGCCATAAAATGACGAACGAAAAGGCGTAATGAAAGACCATAACACTTTTTTATATAGATATATATCAGTCTCTTTATAACTCGATTGCCCAGACGACCTGGGCTGTTATATACACTGTGTACTTCCCAGCAGAGGTGTAAGACGCCCCCCTCCACTAACGAATATCCTGGATCTTACACTAGACAATCTTATGGCGAGGTTCTAGTAATGCTGGAGCTTTGGGGAATGTGGAGTACCCCATTTATTGCCAGTGCTCCCAGGTCCACGCAGACCTGGAGTGATAGCACCTGGTAGGGCCCTATCTATGAGTCAAATAGAACTAAACTATTTACTAATGCTTAACTGAATTGCTTGAAATAGAACTGTTTTTGACATGGAAACTGTACTTATGCTTAACTGAATTGCTTGAAATAGAACTGTTTTTGACATCTTTTGAAATAAAACCGTTTTGACATTTAACTGTGTGTAAACAAAAAAAATCTATATTTATATTTAACTGAATTGTGCGCAATAGAACTGCTTTTTGACATTGAAACTGTATACTTATGCTAAACTGATTTTTTGGGGAATAAAACTGTTTATATTTATAAAAATGGATTTGGCATTAAATAACCTATTATGGTCGATGATCTATAAAACCAAATCAAACTAAACCGAAATCCCTTTTACTCGAAAGGTTCAAAATTGGCTGTAAGTGTGAAAGACAGAGACGTTGGATTGGGACACAGTTTGACGGAGGACTGCATATTAACCTTTTTTTAGCCCATGTTGTGATTCTATATGAAGGGCCTTACGTCCTTGCTTCTTTGACGGGAAGTTCAAACCGGGATCCACCGGGTGCCAACTGGCCCTCCCTCCCTCTTGGCACTCGTAGGCTGCTCTCCGAACCTCTTGACTGCCCGAATCTATTTTGCCTGACCGACTGCGACTGTCCTGTCTGTGGGCACCCGTGTATATATAATTCAATAACGCCCACACATTTCTCCCGGTTCGTGATTCCTGTGATCCACTTACACCCACGCATTGCTTGTTTTTCCGGTAATCACTTTATTTACACAGGTGAATCCTGAGTAGAAATGCCTTATTGACGGCTCTGTCAAAGGTCACTATATAACTGCACAGTATAGAAAAATATTATGAATGTAGCGCGTTTGATTATCATTTCAAGAAATCTTGTGCTAAACTTAGAAAATCTTAAATGCTAAACGAAATATAACAATAGGTAAGCTCATCTTCCTCAAAATTCTGCTCAGTTCCTTGGGTTTAGAATATGGTAACTGTATCTTCAGGTGAGGGTTAAGATCCACCTCTACGCCGAAAAACAGAGGTTTCCATGGCATAACACTAAACTGCATCTGATACTGTTGTTCCAGATCTGTATGACTTGGTACTGTGCAGTACACCATCATTGCCATTACTTCCAGGTCCACTCTGACCTGGAGAGGCAGTAACAGTTTTGATCCAATTTATGTGTCAATAGATTTTTTTAAAAATTATCTAATTTCGAGAGGATTGTGCGCAAAAAAAAGAAAACTCTTATGAAACATCTACTCCAAAAATGTACAAACAATGAATGCGATTCCCTAACTCCAAAGCATAAGATCCTATTTACCAACCCCTCCGCTCGGGCAGGATATGACACAAGGTCAATTTTTAAGCGAAGTTCAACAGGTTTGAATTCAGAGTTTTCCTTCTAGACTAGTTGCCTCACCAAGGCTGAAGAACCTAGTCTGTCCTACTATTTACCCATAGCTGGAGGGAGAATAATTGGATTCATACCTTTCCCAAGGGTATTAGTGCTATGTGAAATGCAATCAGCATAAGATAACTCTAAACGGATTGACGTGCCGTCAAAACGTATCAATCAATTTATGAATCAATCGTCAAAGTTGGGATCAAATATCGTATTGAATGGATTGATTGAAACAGGCAAATTATTAGATTGCTCGGAAAATAATGTCCGTTTTTTTAAAAGAAACTTTTATTCGTGTATTAATAGATTTAAACTGCTTTAATCAATCAAAATATGATCCCTGATCATCTATGCATTTCTGCTATCGATTGACAAATTTATTTATACCAATATGATAAAACTCTAATGGTTTTGATGCCAAGAAATCTTTAAATTCTGTTTCTTCTCTTTTGGAACGGAGTGTTTTTGGTGTAAAAAAGTGTTCGGATGCTGAAAAAAAAAGGTAGTCGGTGGGTGAGAGATCAGGAAAACATGGCCGATGTGCAAAAGTCTGATATCTCGAATCAACGAGATTCTGCAAGTGTCATCCACTCAACATGTGGCCGTAGATTGTCAGGAGGCAAAATTATGACCAAACTTGAAACGTAAACTCATCACATTTTTAGGGGCATATAACCTTGAATGGGCCAGTTAAAGTAAAGTTGGCGACCGTAGTCGAGGGCGACCAGTAGGCTCCTTTTTTAATAGCTACGACACCGAGATGTAGGGGAGGGCACAACTCCATTCCTTAGATTGCTCTATCTTATTGAAAAGAGAGCCTTCTAGTCGCCCTCGACTACGGTCGCCAACTTTACTTACTTACTATAAGTATAGTTTTTTGTTTACACACAATTAAATGTCAACACAGTTTTATTTCAAACAATTCAGTTTAGTATAAGTACGCAGTTAAAACATAGTTAACTGTAAAAACAGTTAATTTCAAACAATTCAGCTTAGCGTAATTACAGTTTAGTTCTATTAAACCCATAGATAAGACCCGACTCTGGGCCAGAGTGGGCCTGCGAGTGATGGCAAAGAATGATGTCTTTTGTCATATTCCGGACGCTCGTTGTTGGGGGAAGTCTCACCCCTGCAGGGATGCAGTCGGTGTATCCTGCAGCCCAAGCCAACTGGGCAACAGTCACATTGGTTTGGCTTGGCTTCTTTGTTTAATGGCATATCAACCTTCGTGGGTAATTTAATGCCAAAGCCATCCTTGTAGAAGAACAACTGTGATACTATTTAACCCATCGCTGGGGAGATAAAGGGGTTTGTATCTTTCCCAAGGGCATTAGTCCGAAAGTGAGTGTAATAATACGATTGGAATTCAAACCCACTTACTATGATGTTGCAGTCCAGCTCGTTAACCACTACGACACGCGGACTCCCAGTACTTACCTTTAATTTAACAAAGAAAAATAGCTACTGAATAGATCTTCAATTATATTTTTCTTTATTTCTTTTTGAGGAAACAAATAGCTGTCCAAGTTATTCTACACTGGCAAACGCGAAGTTGCAATTGATCTAATAATCATCTGTCTATATATAGGTGAAAACGTCCAAAAATTGTCTATAACAATGTTTAAAACATTCCACGCTGCTTTAAAAGAAAATAGGTTCCAACCCTGTGCGCAGGTGTCAGGGATACACAAATTTCTAAAAATAAACCAACATTTTGAGGGGATGTCCGCGTGATGTAATGGTTAAAACGCTGGACTGCGGAATTGTCGTAAGCGAGTTCGTATTTCAGTCGCGCTATTACGTTCACTTCGGGCAAATACCCTTGGGAATCCCCTTATCCTCTCAGCTATGTGTTAAATAGTAGCACTACTGTTCTTCTAGGGGAATAGCATTGGCATTAAATAACTTACAAAGGTTGATATGCCATTAAACAAAGAAACCAAACCTGATCCAGCATTTAAAAACCTATTTTCTTGTTTTTAGAGAACTACATGTGTGAGTCAAATGTTTTGCAATATTTTGGTAATATGAAGCACAATTCGACAGTTTTTATTGAGTTCGTGAAGATGACGAACTACACTAGACGGTGAGATGCTGAGTTATCCTGATAATCTATGGGCTGGTGCATGGCTTCAGATACTACAATGTAAAGCCAACTTAACCTTATCTGAACATCGGTATTCTTGCCACTCAAGCAAAACTTTTAAAACCATCTGATACCTGCACTATAATCAACTGCGCCTTCACCTGTTGCACACAAATGTTATTGGTTGGTTTCATGGTGTCATAGCCAGTTCGAACAGGTAAAGTATAAGTTATTGATTTCGACTATTGAAGATTGTAAAGGAAATGGATTCCGATATTCGCTTTCCCTGTTGGAAACCGGCCCTGTCTTTCTCACTTGCCGCGTCAATACACTGGTTTTGCCTTTTTCACCCGCTACGTCAATACATTGGTTCTGTCTTTTTCACTCGCCGAGTCAGTACATTGGTTCTACCTTTTTCACTCGCCGAGTCAATACACTGGTTCTGCCATTTTCATTTGCCGCGTCAATACACTGGTCCAGTCTTTCTCACTCGCTGCGTCAATACACTGGTTTTGCCTGTTTCACTCGCTACGTCAATACATTGGTTCTGTCTTTTTCACTCGCCGAGTCAATACACTGGTTCTACCTTTTTCCTTTGCCGCGTCAAGACACTGGTCCAGTCTTTTTCCCTCGCCGAGTCAATACACTGGTTCTGTCTATCTCATTTGCCGCGTCAATACACTGGTCCAGTCTTTTTCCCTCGCCGAGTCAATACACTGGTTCTGTCTTTCTCATTTGCCGCGTCAATACACTGGTCCAGTCTTTTTCCCTCGCCGAGTCAATACACTGGTTCTGTCTTTCTCATTTGCCGCGTCAATACACTGGTCCAGTCTTTTTCACTCGCCGAGTCAATACACTGGTTCTACCTTTTTCATTTACCGCGTCAATACACTGGTCCAGTCTTTTTCCCTCGCCGAGTCAATACACTGGTTCTGTCTTTCTCAATTGCCACGTCAATACACTGGTCCAGTCTTTTTCCCTCGCCGAGTCAATACACTGGTTCTGTCTTTCTCATTTGCCGCGTCAATACACTGGTCCAGTCTTTTTCCCTCGCCGAGTCAATACACTGGTTCTACCTTTTTCATTTACCGCGTCAATACACTGGTCCAGTCTTTTTCCCTCGCCGAGTCAATACACTGGTTCTGTCTTTCTCATTTGCCGCGTCAATACACTGGTCCAGTCTTTTTCCATCGCCGAGTCAATACACTGGTTTTGCCTGTTTCACTCGCTACGTCAATACATTGGTTCTGTCTTTTTCACTCACCGCGTCAATACACTGGTTCTACCTTTTTCATTTGCCGCGTCAATACACTGGTCCAGTTTTTTTTCCCTCGCCGAGTCAATACACTGGTCCAGTCTTTTTCCCTCGCCGCGTCAATACACTGGTCCAGTCTTTTTCCCTCGCCGAGTCAATACACTGGTTCTGTCTTTCTCATTTGCCGCGTCAATACACTGGTCCAGTCTTTTTCACTCGCCGAGTCAATACACTGGTTCTACCTTTTTCATTTACCGCGTCAATACACTGGTCCAGTCTTTTTCCCTCGCCGAGTCAATACACTGGTTCTGTCTTTCTCATTTGCCGCGTCAATACACTGGTCCAGTCTTTTTCCCTCGCCGAGTCAATATACTGGTTCTACCTTTTTCATTTGCCGCGTCAATACACTGGTCCAGTCTTTTTCTCTCGCCGAGTCAATACACTGGTTCTGTCTTTCTCATTTGCCGCGTCAATACATTGGTCCAGTCTTTTTCCCTCGCCGAGTCAATACACTGGTTCTGTCTTTCTCATTTGCCGCGTCAATACGCTGGTCCAGTCTTTTTCCCTCGCCGAGTCAATACACTGGTTCTGTCTTTCTCATTTGCCGCGTCAATACACTGGTCCAGTCTTTTTCCCTCGCCGAGTCAATATACTGGTTCTACCTTTTTCATTTGCCGCGTCAATACACTGGTCCAGTCTTTTTCTCTCGCCGAGTCAATACACTGGTTCTGTCTTTCTCATTTGCCGCGTCAATACATTGGTCCAGTCTTTTTCCCTCGCCGAGTCAATACACTGGTTCTGTCTTTCTCATTTGCCGCGTCAATACGCTGGTCCAGTCTTTTTCCCTCGCCGAGTCAATACACTGGTTCTGTCTTTCTCATTTGCCGCGTCAATACGCTGGTCCAGTCTTTTTCCCTCGCCGAGTCAATACACTGGTTCTGTCTTTCTCATTTGCCGCGTCAATACACTGGTCCAGTCTTTTTCACTCGCCGAGTCAATACACTGGTCCAGTCTTTTTCACTCACCGCGTCAATACATTGGTTCTGCCTTTTTCATTTGCCGCGTCAATACATTTGTTCTGTCTTTTTCACTCGCTGAGTCAATACACTGCTAGATTCACATAAATGTCGTCTGTTCTGCCTGCATATACAGCACATTACTCGTTGTCTCTTTGAACGTCGAACCCTGGTTAGCTCATAGGAGGCAGCAGTCTGCAGGTTCTGCCTTTCAATTTCACATATTTATTTCATATTCATCTGTGCAGTTTTCAATCACATATGGAGTGAAGAAATGCACAATGTGTTAACACGCCAACGACTACAATACTAGCAACAACAACAGGTAGCTACCACGGCTTGAACTGTTTTGATCACGTTGCATATGCTTCGAAGACAAGCATACACCAAAATATTAAAAAATACATTCGATTCACCAAAATAATTACGTTAAGGAGTCTGTGAAATAATTACTGTGATGGTTAATTGTATTAATTATTTCATTATTTAGTTTGGTCAAGTCGCGAATTGATCGAGTGTCTCTTAGCTAAAATCTTTTAGTGGAAATGTAAGTCAAATTGGAAAGGTCAGGCGCTGCACCGGCGAACATATGACTGGGGACACCTGTCATCTCGATACAGGGAAACCATATGTAAATAAAATAGATTCATGTCTTGTCATAAGTTTGATTGAGGTAAAATGAAAACATGATGAAAACTGGGGACACTTGTGATGATCATGGTGAGATGACGTCATAACTTAGTGAGATGATATCACACTGATGATAAACTGAATTTCAGAATATATGAAAATAAGCGAATTTTGAAAATAAGTCAGTTAAGGCAGAAGTCGTTTGGGGGTCAGTTTGGGTTAGACGTTGGTACGAATCGATCAGGTCGAGGGGTATCTTTGTGTCTGCCAAGGTGGGGTTCGGATACAGATCTTTATAATCTCTCTCTCTCTCTCTCTCTCGTGCTTCGATGACAGAAAAACTGTATGCAGTCTGTACAATAAACCCCTTAGTATCTAGATAATAAAGCGATACTTTATCTTTATAAATATATTGGATGAATTATTTATACGCCAATACGTTTCATTAAATAATTGTTTATTGTTAACGGAGAGTTTTTCTTGTCCCTGAGTTGTCAGTACCCAGGCAACTTGCTCCAACGAAAGAGCCCGATCGTCAGAAGAAGTTCCGGATGAATTGTGTCATTTCCCATCTGTGGATCTTTAAAACACAATGGAGGTGCAAAGGAAATTAATAAAAAAAAACTACCCGGAAACAAATCTGGAAGTCACAGACCCAAAGCCACATAATACCACTTTTGGTAATGTTACCAACATAGGATCACATTTGGTACTGCACTCATAGTAATACATTTGGTACCATTACCAGGTATAGTGTTACATTTGGTACCGTGACAAACATAGAGTCACATTTGGCACCGTGATACGCACATTATAGTATCACATTTGGTGTCATGACAATGATAGTATTATAAGGCTTTCGTTTCAAAAGAGATTTGGATTTTAAAAGTTATCCTCTCAGCTTAGCTGAATTTGTAAAATGAAAAAATGGCTACGAATTGGTTAAGTTGAACTTATCTCATAAGTTATGGAAATCTTAGTTTTAGATTATAGATCTTTTTATATATTACTAACCATTGCGTTATGATAGAAACTGAGTATTTAATAAGCATGGTTGCATCTTTCACAAAACAACTCGATATTTACAAAGCTTTTCTTAGTCTTGCAAAGAGTCTGAATACAATGGTATCCACACCTAATAAGAAACATAAGAATTGAATAAAACCAAAAAAGCAAGCAGCCGAAAGAAAGCTGTACTGATAGAATTCAACATCTCTTCCAGCGGGCTGTAAAAAATATACTTGATCTATTTCACCAGAATGAGGTCAGCAGGTCTCAGTGGAGGCCAGACGATGTCACCCACCCGAGTCGGAAGTAAGAGAAGTGTGTTTTATGAACCATAATATATATATATATATATATATATATATATATATATATATATATATATATATATTTATATTTATATATACGAGAATCATTAAATAAGTTTCCAGACTTTTTTCGTATGGGCACTTTTATTGATAGCACACACATAAAACTCTACTCCCCTTTAAAGTAATCTCATCTGGCTGCAATGCACTTGTTGTATCGTTCCAACAACTTCTGGAACGTCCCATGGAAGTCCTCTTGTGTGGGCGTGTCAATGACCTTCGTCACAGCCTCTTTCATCTCTTCAATTGTCTCATAACGACAGCCTGTGAGCTTAGGGAATAACCAAAAGTCACAGGCAGCAAGTTCTGGACTACAGGGAGGCTGAGGAACTGTCTTGATGCCCATCTTTCTCAAGTAGTCTGTGACAAGGATGGAGTTGTGGACTGGTGCATTGTCCTCATGGAAATGACACTGACCTGATTTGAAGAGTGTTGGCCTCTTCCAACGGAATCTCTCCCTGAACTCCTTTAAAACCTCAACATAATAACCCTAACCCTAACCCTTTGGCCAATTAACTCTGGTGTATTGACTTCCTTGCTCCTCCCACACCTCTCATCATCCTTCACTGACTCCTTGGTTTCCTTGAATCTCTTATGCCACTCAAAAACTGATGCTCAATTCATGCAAGGTGGTCGAAAAGCAGTCTGAAGCATTCCATACGTTTCTGTGGCCTTTTTTCCAAGTTTAAAACACAACTTTATTGCATATCGTTTTCCTTCACGTCTAGATTGCATTTTTGAAATTCACCAGCTGTAACAATCAGGCTTTAGTAGGGTGTATTCCAATTGCTGCTGTAGCCGTTCATTTGAAGCTGAAATAAAAAATCATCATTATAAGATGTATAGCAATAACATAGTGAATTTTCAAGAGTCTGCGACAATTCTAAATGCCTGTAAAAAAAGTCTGGAATCTTATTGAATGCACCACGTATGTGTGTGTGTGTGTGTGTGTGTGTGTGTTACATACTGGTCCATTGGCATAGTGGATAGAGTAATCCCCAGTGGCCCGGGAGACAAGGGTTCAATCCCTGGTCGAGTCATAACAAAAACTCAAAAATGGTACTTGATAATTCCTTGATTAAAACTCAACATTAGTAGGTACGAATCGAGGGTAAAGTAGAGTAATCCAGGGAAAAGAGTAGCACCTTCCCTGACACCTCAGTGTTGTAGCTATTAAAAAGGGAGCCTTCAGGTCTCCCTCGACTACGATCGCGAACTTTACTTAGATATATATTTCAAAATGAGTAAGTCCACGAAGAGATTTATATTTTTTAGGATTTATTTATTCTGTTCTTACATACGTGTATGTTTCAAGCTTGATGCTTTCGTCAGAGAACAGGTATGGTACAAGACCTTGTTAATTGGGTATTCAATGAGACTTCAACTCACTTGTGTTTGCAGTTTGAATGGTTTTCAGATGATGATGGGTTTTTATGAAAGTCACCTCTCTCTTTTTCTTAGAGTGTGTTTACCTGAGTCTACTTTAACCCTCATTTGCTTTTGATATTTGATACGTTGGAGTGGTTTCCAATATCACAGTTATTTTTTCTCTGTGTATGAGTGAATGCGTGTCTTGAGATTTTTTGTATATATATATATATATATATATATATATATGTTTGTTTTCATTTACTTGTGTGTATGATTCATGTTTTCTTCAACTTTAACTTTATAAATTTCTTTCTTTTATTTGAAGTAGCGTGTAGTCGTTGGTTTGATATATGGGAAAAACCCATAACCAACTGAAAACCATGAATACAAATCTCTTCGTGGACTTACTCATTTTAGAATATTTTTTGCCCAGTCGGCTGTGGCTGTAGAATACACCGACTGCTTCTCTGCAGAGAGGTAAGACCCCCCACCCCCACCAACAAGTGTCCTTGATATGACACCAAACAATCTGATGGTGAGGTTCCCGTAATGCTGGAGGTTTGGAGAATGCGGAGTACACCTTTATTGCCATTGCTCCCAGGCCCACTCTGGCCCGGAGTGGTAGTACCTGATAAGGGCCTTATCTATCGGTTAAATAGAACTAACGGCATACTTATACTAAACTGAATTGTTTGACTAAACTGAATAGCTTAAGATGGATATGTTTTTAACTATTAAACCGTACTTACATTTAAACTGAGTGCTTATGCTAAAGTTAATTATTTGAAATGGAAATGTTTTTTGTCATTGAAATTGTACTTACACTAAACTGATTTGTTTAATATAGAACTGTTTTGATATTTAACTGTGTGTAATAAAAATCTGTTCTCATACTAAACTGAATTCGCAGAATTAGAACTGCCTGAGTAAACTGAATAGCTTGAAATAGAAATGTTTTTTCACAATTGAACTCTTCTTACATTTAAACTGCGTGCTTAACTGAATTGTTTGAAATAGAATTTGAGTATTTGCATAAAATGGATTTGGCGTTAAATAACCTACAAAGGTTCACATGCCATAAAATCCAAACAACCAACAGAAATAAAATATTTTAATCTCTTTTCGGACCTACGACAGAAAAAATGTATATACATATATATATATATATATATATATATACATTATCTATCTATCTATCTATATATATATATATATATCGGGATTTGGTCTCTTTTTTATCTTTGGTAGCAATGATGCAAGGAGAAAAACGTTTTCTGAGAACGGATAACGAGGAACGAATCAAAGACAAGAGAAGAGACTGTTCCTAAAGGAACGAAGACGTGCGTTGACTCAATTGTTTATTTCTTACTATTTCCACAGCCCCCGAATAGAGAGAATAAAACAACGCAGATCCTTAACGTTAAAATGAATTGTAGTTTTGAGCTTTTCTCTTCCCAGCTGACGATTAGCCATCACCGGCATAGCAATTGTCGGAGAATATGCTACAAGGACGAATGAATGAAACAAATAGTAACCATAAAAACGAGAAAAACTCGACGAAAAGAAGGAAGAAAAAGAAAAAAGAAATACAGGAAAAAAGAAAGAAGAAAATGAAAGAAATTACTGCAAAACAAAAAAGTGAAAGATTTATTGATTAATTGATTATAACGGCATATCAAGTCGTCTGGGGTTATTTTATGCTTAAAGGTTATATAAATACATTCTCAGCACGTTTATATTAACATTTTTTGTGTACTTGTTTCTTAAGTGGTTATTTTGCGCATCAGAGTTGGTGATCAGAGTCAAGGGTGACCTAAAGGCTCCCTTTTCAATAGCTACTACACCGAGGTGTCGGGAAGGGCGCAACTCCTTTCCCTGGATTGCTCCACTTTACCATTGATCCATGCCTTATATTGCTGAGAGTTAAGCAAGGAGGCATCAAGTAACATTTTTGAGCTTTTGATATGACTCGACCTGGAATTGAACCCTGGTCTCCCGGGCTATTTTTATCAAATGATGCTTAAAGAGATCTATCTGCTCCATAGAAGGGGTCCTAACCGGTACAAACAAAGTCAGACCTGAGAGTAATAGCAATCTAGGGATACTCCACACTACCTATATCTCCAAAACTGGAACCTCAGATGCAGTTCAGTATCATACCAAGAACAACCCATTCTTGTGTGGAGGCGTCTTACCCCTCAGCAAGGTCATGAAAAGTAAAAGAGAAAGAGAGAAAGAAAAGAGAATAAAAAGGTAGAAAGAGAAAGAAAGGGAGAAAGAGTGACATCGTATAAGAGAAGAGAAAAGACGAGGAAAAAAGAATTAAGATAATAAAAGACCAAATTAAAGAATGAAATCCGAAAAGTATGGAAGACGAAAAAAAAAGAAGAAGGAAGAAAAGATGAAATAAGAAGGAAATGTTACAAGGGTAAAAGAAGCGGAATTGTGGAAAGAGAAATGTAATAATAAAAAGAGAAAGGCACAACTTTTAAAAAGAGATTTTCATTCCAATATTCAAGTGAAATTGCAACTGTACATAAAAGGCGTTTAAATGGCGATTTCTTGATAATTCCAACCTCCCAACAGGGAAGCCACCACTGAAGACACAGGAACAATTAAAAAAAAATGGCGCTGTCTTCTAGCCCACAGCTTGCGACTGTCATGTCACATGAAACAAATAAAAAGACTTGCACTTAAGATAAAAATTCACTTTTTTCGTGAGATTTTCAGGTGAATACTCGTTAGCATCTTGGTGGTTGATGGTATATATATATATATATATATATATATATATATATATATATATATATCAAAACATTAACAAAAACAATAACACTACTAACAATAACAACACTAACAGAATTAATCTATATTACAGAAATCAAATGCGCTATAATTACAAATTAGACGGACAAGCAATAACCAACATCATAAAAGGACACCATAAACCTATCGAAAAACAAAATAAAAAAACTTATCACCTACAACACGAAATTTAACACATCAAACTTTATCGTTAAGAATTACACCAATTCTGCTAAAGCAAACCAATGTAGTTTATAGATTCATATGTCTATTTCCAGAGTGCCTCCCAAAAACAAAAATAATTCTTACATTGGAAATATTTCGTCGTCTTACTAATCATCTTTCTGAAAATAATGCCTTAAGATAACATTTAATTATAAAAAACAATAGCACTAACCAATTTACATCTTCCGATGTAAAGAAGATTCTCACAGATAGTACAATAATCATATATATAAACAATTATAAAAACGATTACAGATCCGAGAAGCAATATGCATAAAAAAACCATAAATATAATAGCATTTAACACAGGCACCAATATATTAATAATTTCTAATAACTAAAAATCACTAACTCTATTAATAAACCTTTTTCCAACCGAAAGTTTTAAAACAAAACACTGAAAACGTTCCAGCTAACAACTTTAAAAGTTCAAAACACGACAAATCATTAAAACAGTAAAAACTCAAACTGTCAACTCAAAACGACTCTAACTCTGATGACGACCAAAAGTATGACCGAAAGAGCTTTACTATCTAGATCCCGACACTAGAAAAAAATTTGAATAATAAACAGTGTTCCAACGTCTTTAATAAAACTTGCTTGAATCATAACTTGTTGCCTAAATATACACTCTTCAACACACACACACACACACACACACACACACACACACACACACACACACACACACACATATATATATATATATATATATATATATATGATTGAAAAATTGATCAATACAAAAGCTGCATACGGTCTATATAAAGGAGTGAATTATTGGTTTTTGGTTATTCGTGATTCATTTCAGGACACAGCGCTTCAATCGAAGATAAGAATCTTCATAGCAGAACAGCCATATTATCCGAGAAGCCATATTGTTTACCATTCTCTAATAAGCGAATGTCCTTTCGTTGAACGTAAGATACTTGCTGCAAGAATACGTACAAGTGGTTGTGAGAAAACTCTGAAGACAGTATTTAGTAATAAAGAAACTACAGTAATATACATAATTATCTTTCAATTTTAGAATAAATAACTCTATTGGTCATACATCAGACTTCTAATTGTTTATAAACGCGTTGACGATTTAGTCTGGTATGACCAAAAATGAAAAGTTGTGCTGGCAGCTGCAAACATAACTTCTAAAATATACAAAACTTTTAACTATCGATTGTTTAACCGATTTTAACAACACATTAACCCGTCTAAGTTTATTTTATGCCAAGAGGTTAGGGAATCACTTTCATTATTCGTCATATATACATTTTTGGGTATTTGTTTCTTTATAGTTTTTTTTTTACACACGGCCCGATCGAATACAAATAATTTCTTAAAAAGAGCTATTTAACCCATAGATGGGACCCTAAAAGGTTCTACTACATCGGGTCAGAGTAGATTTAGGAATAATGTCAATAAAGGTCAACTCCTTACTCTTCAGAGCTCCAGAATTGGAACTTCCCCATCAAATGCAGATTAGTGTCATACCAAGGACACCCCCCTTTTAAGGGGGTGTCTTACCCTTATGCAAGAGATACAGTCAGCGTATTCTTTGCCCCGTCGACAGGACATTATATATAATATATCTGTATCATCATGGAATAAAAAAATAAATTACCTTAATTTTAGGAAGAAACTATAAGAAAAATATGTAAAAAAAACAAACAACAAAACCGGAAGAAAAAAGCAATATTGATCAAGTTGCAGACAATTTTGAAAAAAGAAACAGTTCCTCCAGATAACTCTGTTGGTGGGGCTTATAATACACTGACTGTACCTCCTGCAGAGGAATAATAACCCCCTCGAAAAAGGATGTCTTGTGTATGACACTAAACTGGTAGTGAGCTTCCAGTTTTGGAGTTCTGTGAAGTGCGAAGTACCCTTTTGTTGCCATTACTCCCAAGTTCACTCTGACCTGGAGAGATAGTACCTGTTAGGGTCCTATCTCTGAGTCAAATAGATCGGTTTAAAAATTATTCGTATTCGCAAGGACCGTGTACCAAACATCTCTTAAAAATAACTACATAAAAAATGTAGATATGAGCGCGATTTCCGAACACCCATGAATAGAATAATCCTAGACGGCTTGAAAAGCTGCTAAAATAAATAAATCAATCAAAAACAACCTAAGACGACATGCAACGTAATATGGTAGGTCTAACTTATAAAGAGAACAAGAGACTAATTTCTGGTGAAAGAGCGGAAGAGAGGAAGAGAGAAGAAAAAGTAATAATAAGAAAAAACAGATACAGTCTACGCGAACGGTCAGGTGACCACTGAGTAATTCAAGCTAAAGCACTAGTTGTACGTTATCCAGTCACGGATGAATGACTACGTCAATAGAAAATATCTTGAGAAAATGGGTCCGTTATCATATAGAATTAACGACCAGTAGACGAATAAGGCCATAAAGGCACATGCTGAACATCTTCGTGCTACTAATGTCGACGAGTAGAATATTCCCGAAGTTGACCGTACGATACGCGAGGCAATGATAGATTCGGATACATCATATAATCCAAGATACTGTGGAAGAGACTTTCCAAGGAAGTGGTGTCTGTATCAACGGGAATGATCGGACAATGAATCCAATATCCCAGTTATGCAACGTCACGCAGAAATGTGAGGAAAAAGTATGCAGATAGGTGACGAGGAATCTGAGGTGACCGTAGATAATACGGATAATATAGGGGAAATAGGAGAAATCTCACAAAGAGGCTCAAGTACAGATCTGTGTTGTTGAACATCAGAACAATAAAAGCCCAAAGGAAGTACAACAGGAAGTTATAAAAATGAAAGAAAAGAGGTGGGAAACTATTGGATCATATGTTGACTCTCTAACTGGAATTGAGGATACGGTTAATATCTCTAATAAGTGGCAACTCAAAAGGTTCAAAAATATCTCACTCATAGTGTACCATACCCATGATACGGATATGGGAAATGTACACAGAATGTTCATAACATATATACATAGAACATAGGAATCCCGAAACACGAAAAACACTTAACGATTTCTTAGTTCAGGTACGAAACCTTTTATTCCCTTTGAGTTTAAAGGTTCTTTGACATAAGGAGAGAGATACACATTCTTTCTATTCAGGCTTTTTCATCTCCCCCCCCCCACTCATCTCGTGCGGAACCCATAGCGCATAAATTCGTCTGGCCACTGCGAGCCCCGAAAGTCGACCCTTCTCGTTCGGTGTCTTGTTCTCAACTCCACTAACTTTTTCAAATCTCCCCAAATCCTCCTCGCGCTTCCGGTGCATGACGCCATTCACATCCCCCTATCTGGGATTTTTATTTTGACATCTCTGAATGACACGTTCACCCCGTGCGCACGCGTGAAGACCTGCGTTCATGTTACACCTAGCTAACCCATGCACTGAGCCGAAAGGTTCTCAGCCTAACTAAACCCAAAGGCATAAAACGAAATCCTTCGGCCATTATATTACAATAGGTAAGCAGATAGAAGGGTTTTGAAGAATAAAGAAAGGAAAATAAATATTTTAGAAAGAAAAGCGCTTGTTCAGCAAGCTGGTTGGGATTTATGTTTATACGGATAAATGTTGGAGTTTATTTATAAACTTACAGCACGAAAATGCAGGCTTGAAGGAACGGAAGAGGAGGGAGGAGGAGGGAAAGCAAAGAGGGTTTAGAGGAAGTAATTCACGAGCACAAAAAAAAAAAAAAAAAAGAAAAAAAGAATATGAGAAACGAATCATATCTTGCGAAGTAAGAAAGACATTGATTCGAAATAGGAAAAAACTTGATATGGGCAAAAAAAGAAGAAAAAACACATAAAAAGAAAACTGTATTAACTTTAGCAAAAAAGAAAGGAATAAGAAAAAAAAAAAAAGGAAAAAAGAAAGTGAAACAGTAAGAACAAACATTAATCAACTATGAACTATCAAACGTGTTGCAAGGTGCCCGTGGTGTAATGGTTATCGTCACAGAATATGGACACGGCGATACGAGTTCAATTCCTGGACAAGACTGATTGCATTTCACAAAGCACTAATACCCTTGGGAAAGGTATGAATCCAATTATTCTCCCTCCAGCTATGGGTAAATAGTAGGGCAGACTAGGTTCTTCAGCCTTGGTGAGGCAACTAGACTAGGAGAAGGAAAACTCTGAATTCAAACCTGCTAAACTCCGCTTTAGAAATTGACCTTGTGTCTATTCACCCAACCCCTGCCCGAGCGCAGGGGTTGGGTGAATAGGATCAAACATGTTGCAAGTTCCTTTGTTTATTTGACTTCTTTTGAATTGTAGGTGTTTTTTTTTTTTGTTTTGTTTTGCATTGTTTTCAGTATATTCTGGCGATCGTTGCGGAGAAATGACAGAAGTATTGGTAAGATAGGATGGCTGAGGCGAACCCAAATTAACAATAACGGATAAGTGTTTAGATGAATAATTACGTATATCCGTGAACTAAAATAGGAACATAGTTCTAAAAAATTTTACTGGTAAAAATTTTAGAAAAATCGTTTGTAAGATATGTAAAGTGATATGGAAGGTCCGAATTATAAGGAGAACGGGAGGCTAATTTCTGAGGAAGGAGAGAGAGAGAGAAGAAAAAATAAGAAGAAAAAGCAGACCTAGAGTCGACGAAAACGGCCAGCTGACTTCTGAGTAATTCAGGCTAAAGCACTAGTTTTAGGTCAGCCAGTCATGGGTGAATGACTGCAGTAATTAAAATGACTTGAAAAAAAAATCTTCTGTACGGTTATTGAACCACAGGAAACGGATACGGTCCTCCCTCCGACACCAGTAAGTGGACAACTCAGATTTTAAAGTTAGTGAGCAGCTGGACGCGAAGATGTAAGGACACGAGTAAACACTAGCCTGGACAATGTGAAGATAGTAAAAAAAGTTGGAGCCCGGATGCACAGCGGTGAGTACAGAACCTGCGAAGAATCATGTGCTAGAATTAGAAGAAGAAACGAGGAAGAGAATTCTAGGTCTGCGTCTGCTCTCTCTCTCTCTCTCTCTCTCTCTCTCTCCTCATAACATGTGGATTCTCTTTGTCTAACTAACGCAGTCGATTCAGCTTCCATACTCTGTTTCTCCTCCTGACGACTACTTAAAAGATATAGTAGCGAATAATCCTTTGTGTTAGTGAACTAAGACTGAGTTTCGTATGTTCAACTTTTTTCATGGCGAGGTTACAGCAGGGTCCAACAACTACTTAAGATGTTGCGATACAGCCATTAGCACGTTCGAGCAAATCGTGCTATGACATTCTATTTGGTGCAGTAACATTATAACATCTCTTTGGTACCGTTATGTTACAGATATTACGACAGAATCCAATATAGCCCACGATAAATCGCATTATACTAGCAACAAATCTTTAAAAAATGAAGTCAGCTCAGACCACAACTATCGAAAAACATAAAAAAGGTTTTTTTTTAGATTGTGTAATGACAGGTTAAGGAGAATGCCGATAATGAAGATATTTAAGACAAAATGTTGTTTTTTTTTACAATGTTGAATTTTTTCATCGATATTTCATTGATTTTTGGCAACTAGATTTTTCTTAATAGTTTTTACTGGTATGACTGTTTTACTAGTTTTAGACTACTAGCTTTTAGCCTGTATATTACGATACTTTATTTTACTGCAGGCCGTAGTTCATGACGTTAGATAAAGATCATTAGAAACCTTACGTTAATTCATATATTATCAAAAAATCAAATAAATTTTCATAAATGTTGATGAATTTTCAAATTTATTGCGTGTTTCCGTCAACGATATAATTTATCTTGACTTCAATTTAACCGTCTTTATTTTACAACTTAAGGAAGGTATTTACATTGTAACTGTGATCGTCGAAGGAAATAGATTTGGTTACTCGAGATCAAAATCCAGAACGAGGCTGTTTGCAAGTCACATGGTTCTAATACTCTTTGGAAAGGTATGAACCCACCCATTCTCCCTCCAGCTATGGATAAATAGCAAGGAAAACTAGGCTCTTTGAACTTAGTATGGCAACTGATCTAGAAGAAGGAAAACTCAGGATTCAAACAAGTAGTATATTTAGAGAGGGATGGGCTCGGCTGATCTTTTCGTGTCCTAGGCACGCTACATGAGTTGCGCATTCAAGATCAAACTAGTGAAGATGTCTTTCCCAGCAGCTTCCGACCTTTTCCAAAAAGATATGGTAAGTAATATGTATTTATACTTACCGCAAAAAAAAAGAAAGAGAAACAGGAGCCTCACTATCAGATGTAGTTTAGTGCTTTATCAAGGACACCCTGAGGAGTATGGAGTACCCCTTCATTGTCACTACGACCCGAGATGATAGTGTCTGTTAAGGTTCTATCAATCGATATAGTAGATCTGTTCAAAAAAATATTCGTATTCGATAGGACTGTGTAAAAAAAAAAAAAAAGAAAAAAAGAAAAAAACCCCAAAAAACCAAAAAACAAAACCAAAAACAAAAAGACCAAAACAAAACAAAAAACAAAAAACATAAAACAAAAAAAACAAAACAAAAAAAACAAAAAAAAAAGACAAAAATAAAGAACCCCGAAAAACTCATAAGAAACTATTACGCAAAAATTGTAAACATGAACAGAATGCGATTCTCTAACTTCTTGGTATAAAGTAACGTAGACGAGTTGAGATGCCGTTAAAATCAATCAATCCTATATTTAATCGGATCAGTCAATGAACGTTGTCTACTTTGGTTCAAGAATAAAAGCAAAATGGCTTGACAAGAACGTATTATCATAAAAGAATTAACTGTTAGAAATTATCCTCTAGAATAGACGGTGGAACGAGACTCTTCTTAGGATTGAATAAAGCGTTTTGTTCATAATTCCACGAATAACCACCCAAAGAAGACTGTATGTTCTCATAATTACAATCACGATGGATTCACTCATTCGAATAAATCAAGATTACAGAAATCCAGACAAAAAATACATTGCAAAAAACACAATTAAAGATAGTAAAGAAAACAGGAATAATAGATTGTTGGGAAAATACTGTTCGATTTTTAGAATAAACTGTTTAAATTCTGTTTTAACATCTTATTTTAGCAGTAGTTGTATTAAAAATTCACATTCCTAATGATTAAAATGTTCTCTTTGTTAAATTCTGAAAGAAACGATAGAAAATTGATTTTGAAGGTTAAACGAAGATTTTACATGAAGAAAGAAGTGAAGGTTTTTTTTTTTTGCATTTGCATTTGCACAAGTTTGGTCATAATTTTGCTTCATGAAAATGCTCGGCCACAAGACTCCAAAAGTTCACTGACTTACAATGTGAGACTTTTCCACATCTCCATATTTTCCTAATCTCTCACCCACCGACTACAATTTTTTTAAAACATCTGAACCCTTTTAGCGACGAAAAAAATTTCGTTCCAATGAAATAGAAACTGTATTTAAAGATTTCTTGGGATCGAAAATCTAAGAGTTTTATCGAACAGGCATAAATAACATTGTTTATCAAGGGCAAAAAATGCGTAGATGCTCAGGGATTATATTTTGTCTGATTAAGACATTATTCAAATTCATTAATTTGGTTTTGTTTGGTTTGGTTTGTTGGGTTTTAGGGCATATCAACCTTTAACGTTTATTTAACGCCAAATCCATTTTTATGTAAATAATCTGTTCTATTTAAAACAATTAACTTTAGCGTAAGTACACAGTTTAATTGTCAAAAACATTTCCATTTCAAATTATTCAAGCAGTTATATGTAACAATTCAGTTAAGCGTAAATACAGTTTTAACGTCGAAAAACAGTTCTATTTCAATTAATTCAGTTAAGCATAAGCACGCAGTTTAAATGTAAGTACGGTTTAATTGTAAAAATGTTTCTGTTTCAAGCTATTTAGTTTACTCAAACAATTCATTTTAGCATAAGTATGCTGTTAGTTCTATTTAACCCATAGATAGTGCTCTATCAGTTACTACCACTCCGGGCCAGAGTGGACCTGAGAGAATGGCAATGAAGAGGTACTCCGCATTCCCCAAAGCTCCGCAATGCTGAAACCTCACCATCAGATAGTTTAGTGTCATATCCAGGAAACTCATTGGGGTGGGGTCTTACCCCTCTGCAGAGGTGCAGTCAGCTGACTGGGCAATCATTAATTTCGGAAGTAAAGTTTATTCTAAGATCGGACATTATTTTCAGAACACTCAAATAAATAAAAATTAATGATTCATTAATTAATTGATTTTAACGGCATATCGACTAATCTAGGGTTATTTTATGACTAGAGGTTCGAGAAACGCGTTCATTGTACGTTCATATTTAATTTGTGCGTAGTTGTTACCGAAAGATGATATCACGTGACCTTGATGAAACTTGAACCCACAATCGTCGGTTGACGCCATTAATTTCTCTCTGATTAGTTTTAGAATGTAAATTTACTCTAGAAAAGAAAATCTTGATAAATTCGTTTATTCTTTCACAACAAATCTATACCTTGACGAGACTTGAAACCACAATCTTATGTTCTAACCCAATACTCTGAGAGAATATTTAGTTTTAAAGAAGTCTGGAAGTGTCCATTTGCGTTCGGTAATTACCGGACGTAATTTCATCGAAGTACGAAGGAAAAAAACCCATAAAGGCAGAAAAGAATAAACTCTTTTTAGTCTGGCAGACGATTATCCTTTTGGTCTGTTGGAGCCTCTAACTGCTTATTAACGTAAGTACTCAATCTGCCAAATCATAAGATATAACTGCGCATGCGTTTTTTTTGTTTTTTTTTGTATTTTGATTCGGTTGCTTTGGTTTAATGGCATATAAACCTTCGTAGGTTATTAAATGCCAAAGTCATACTATTTAATCCACAACTAGGGGATAAGGGAGTACATGCCTTTCCAAAGGGTATTACTCAGAAAGTAACTATAATGATACGACTGTAGATCGAACTCTCTTACTACGATATCATAGTCCAGAACGTTAGCCACTACACCACAGGGATCCCCCCTTTTGAATTAAGAGGCCTTTTTATTTAAAACACTCGGTACTGTGAATTTCACAGAAGTGTAGTTGTTAACCAGGGCACATAAGCAAAGTTCTCCTGTGTGTTACCAAACATGGACGCACCAGTGTTGGCCGAGCAAGTCTTTGCAGGTGTGTCCATGTGTTGGAGTCCACAGAAGAACTTCGCTTATGAGTTCGTCCCTGCTTCTCTAGCAGTGCCCAGCATGTCTTGTTCGTCTTACTTGAATGGATTGTAAAATGAGAGTAAGGTCGTCCCACAACAGCTATTTTGTGGTGTGCTGCTTCTAGGATTTGTTCGAAACAGCACAAAGCGTCCTTGTGTAGTTCCCATATATCTTTTCTTCAGATGTTTAGTAAGGATCCATGTGGCACAGCCGTACTGACACGACTAAAGTTTGGAAAAATTTACTTTTATTTTGATTTATTAGAGACATCAAATTTCCACATGATCAATGACCAGTCAATATGCCTTTCTTATGCGCATGTTGACATCGCTTTCAGTAGATGAGATATCGCTACCGAGGTATACGAACTGGTGTACTAATCTTAGTGGTTGGTCATTTAATAAGGAAATTGCTGGATATTAATTCAAACACATGTACGAGAGTTGTACGAAAAGTTCTAAGCCTCACCCAGAAAGAGGAAAAAAGCTAAACACTTGTGTTGTGTTGCAACACACAACCACTTTCGGGAATACTAGTTTAATCTGAATTGTTTTTTCCTGTTTCATAAATGTTAATGCGTTCCCGCAACAAAAATGTTCAGTTGTGGCACTTCTTCTGGATAAGGCTGAGAACTTTTTGAACGAATCTCATACTTTCTTGGTATGTGAGTTCACGTAGAGACCAATGCCCTTTGCAGCTTGCTCCATGCCAGGAATCGGCTTGAGCAGGTGCATTTACAGAAAGCGCTAGATCTGCAGTAATAGTTTATTGTGGATATCATCTGGTTCTTGCCATTTTTTTTTTTTTTTTTAGAGTGAAACCGTTTTCTCTCATTAGATCTACGGATATTCTTTAGTCGAACAATAGTTTGGAAACTTGTTTCGGAAAATTTTATGATTGAGAAGTTAAATGTTAAATACACTGAAATTGCGTAAGTTTTTTTTAAAATTTATATTCATTAGACGTTTCCGTACTATTTATTTCACAACATTTTGTTTTCTAGTCAACTTTAAAATCTTTCTAATCTTCAAGTTAACCTAGTTTGGCATATGATAAGTTTAAATTGTTTGTAAATATTTTAGTTGCATTGCTACAAAGATATAATTAACTAAGTAGCTGGAAATTCCACAGGTGTTGATAACTGGAATAATATCTTATCTCATGGCACTGTAACTATTCAAGTAAGTATCAAGTGCCAGTTGAATGGTTTCAAGGATCCCTATCTTACATTCAATAATGCTAAACTCTGCCGATATGTTTTCACTTATATCGGTGGGGGTGTAGAATTATTAACATGAGACAGGAATGCTTGAAACCATTTAGCAAGTGGTTAATAGTTAATTGAAGATACAACTAGATAAAGTAATCATATTCATTGTTTGTTCATATTTATATTATTTTCTGTAGTTGTTTCTTTACTCAGTTGGTTGGGGTAGTAAAATACACCGACTGCATCTCTGCAGATGGGTGTGACTCTCCCAATGAGTATCCTTTAGCCAAACCAATTGGGGCTTATAGAATATACCGACTGCATCTCTGCAGAGGGGTAAGACTCTCCCAATGAGTGTTCTTTAGCCCAATCAATTGGGGCTTATAGAATATACCGACTACATCTCTGCAGAGTGGTAAGACTCTCCCAATGAGTATCCTTTAGCCCAATCAATTGGGGCTTATAGAATATACCGACTGCATCTCTGCAGAGGGGTAAGACTCTCCCAATGAGTATCCTTTAGCCCAATCAATTGGGGCTTATAGAATATACCGACTGCATCTCTGCAGAGGGGTAAGACTCTCCCAATGAGTATCCTTTAGCCCAATCAACTGGGGCTTATAGAATATACCGACTGCATCTCTGCAGAGGGGTAAGACTCCACCAACGTGTGTCTTTTGGACCAGTCGGTTGGGGCTATAGAATACACCGACTGCATCTCTGCAGAGGGGTAAGACTCTCCCAGTGAGTGTCCTTTATCCCAATCGATTGGAGCTGTGGAATACACAGACTCTATCTCTGCAGAGGAGTAAGACTCCGCCAACGTGTGTCTTTTGGACCAGTCGGCTGGGGCTGTATAATTCACCGACTGCATCTCTGCAGAGGAGTAAGATCCCCTCCTCCAACGAATGTTCTAGATATGACACTAAACAATCTGATGGTGAGGTTTCAGTAATGCTCGAGGTTTGGGGAATGCGGAGTACCCCATTCATTGTCATCGCTCTCACGTCCACTCAGGCCCAGAGTGGTAGCACCTGATAGGGTCCAATTTATGGGTCAGATAGAACTAAACTGTGTAGTTATGCTAAACTGAATTGCTTGAAATACAACTGTTTCGACATTGTAACTGTCCTCACGCTAAACTGAATTGGTTGAAATAGGACTGTTTTGACATTGAAACTGTTATTACGCTTAATATAATTGGTTGAAATAGAAGAATTTTGACAGTTAACCGTATGTAGACAAAAACTATACTTATACTAAACTGAATTGTTTGAATTACAACTGTCTGACTAAACTGAATAGCTTGAAACAAAAATGTTTTTGACAACTAAACTGTGTACTCATGCTTGACTGAATTGTTTGAAATAGAACTGATTATTTGTAGAAAAATGGATTTGGCATTAAATAACCTACAAAGGTTGATATGCCATAAAACCCAAACAACAAATGGTTATTTCTAAAGAGTTTGTTTTACTTTAAAGACAGTCCTATCGAATACGAATAATTTTAAACATTTATTTGACCTATACATGTAAATCTTACAGATAAGGTCTACTTTGTTTACAAGCATATCAACCTTCATGGGTTATTTAATGCCAAAGCTATCGTTGTAAAAGAACAGCAATGATTCAATTTAACCCATCGCCTTTCCCAAGGTAACGTAATAAAATTGAACGTAATTAGCAGAACTGGATTTCGAACTTACTGCGATGTTGCCGTCCAGCATGTTAGTCACGACGCCATGAGACTGTGACAACGTAGTAAGCAGTTTCGAAATCCAGTCGCGGACTAATACTCTTTGGAAAGATTTTAATCCCCTAATCTCCCAGCTATGGATTACGCACCACTTCAGTACCAATGCTATTTTTTGGCAAGGATGGTTTTGGCATTAATCAACCCACGAAGGTTGACATATCATTAAACAAAGAAACCAAATCAAACCACGGTGAGTTACCTTAACACGAATCGTGTAAGTGTGTCGTAAAGTTTGAAACTTGCATTTGTAGAATTTCTCTAAGAGAAACCGCATCAGATCTATGGAAATAAAAAAATATTCTTTTTCAATTCAAATAAAAGTTCCTTACTTTTTGTATAATCTTGAAATTTATTCCCTCTAAACAAGAAAAATTCTTTTCTAATCCAAGTTAAACAACGTTTTTTTTTTTCATTGAAAAAAGCTGAAAACATTACAAACTGGATAAGAGAGTTATCTCCCTTACTGAATCCTATAAAAAAGAAGTAAAGATATACGAAGTCTTTACAATATTTTTGTAGACATTAGTTTTTTATGACTCAAATTCAATGACTTTCAAGGATCAGGATCAGTGTCTTGTGATAGTTACTATCACAGGGGGCGCTACCATACCAAGTCTACAACTCCTGCATTGGTATTATCTCAAACGTGTCTTCTTATAGAAGAGTCAATAATCTTTAGCATCCAAACTAATATTTTCTTGAGATTTGTTGAATCGAACAAAAGCGAGAGTGTTGATTTCCTTAAAACCTATTTCAATTATTTTCTCCGTAAAGTACCAATTTTATGAATGAATTTATTTAAAGAATACATGCATACGCCATCTCATCACAAAATGGATGCCGGATATATGTTGGACATATGTCACTCACCATTCGACTCTTATTTTTATCACTCTCCAAATATCCCCAAATCCACTCTGTCCCATATTAATAATACATAAATCAACGCAAGATTATGAACGATCTTAATCTTTATTGTCTTACTCGAACCTTGTGAACTGCAGCCGGTTATAGTATGGATTGATTGATTTTAACAGTATGTCAACAGGTATAGGGTTATATTATGCCTAGAGGTTAAGGATTCGCATTAATTGTACGTTCATATTTACAAATTTTTTAAATGGTCCAACCGAATACGAATGATATTAAACAGATCTCTTTGAACCATTAATGGTACAGTTACTACCACTCCCAACCAGAGTGGACCTGGGAGTAATTGCAATGAAGGGACCCTTCACACTTTCAGAGCTCTAGGTCGGTATTCTACCCACCGGATGTAATTTCATGTCATACCTAGGAAACCAACTTGAAATGTTTGCCCGCAAATTGCGAACGCAGTCGGCTGGTGGTAGTTAAGGAGGCTGTTGAATAGACCAACTGCGTCTCTGCAGAGGGGTAGGACCCACTCAATAGGTCTCCTGGATTTGACTCCAAACCCTCCTGGAGATTTGGGGGAATGTAGAGAACCCTTTTATTGTTATTACTCTGAGGTTCTCCTCTTACTCGGAGTGCTAGTACCTGTTAGGGTCCCATCTATGAGTCAAATAGAGCTATTTTATCATTTGCTATATTTGAAATCATTGAACTGTATTAAAATAATGTTAAATTGAATTATACGTATTATGTAGCTGTGCTTTATGTGTCCAAATGAATAGATAATTTTGAATAGAATTTTGCGTTAGATAGCAATGCTTGAAATCTTTAACTAGGTTTTTTTTATTAATACTAAATAGAATTACACGTGCTGAATAGCGATACTTGAACCAATCGACTACGTGCAAATAAGTAAGTAAAGCTGGCAAACTTTGTTGAGGGTGACCAAGGCTCCCTTTTCAATAGCTAATGCACCAAGGTGAGGGGAGGGTGCTACTCTGGATTGCTTCACTTTACCCTTGGACCGAACCTTATAATGCTGGGTGTTAAGTAAGGCGGCATCAAGTACCATTTTTGAGTCTTTGATATGACTCGAACTGATATTGAACCCCGGTCGCCCGGACCCTTGGCGAACACTATGATTAATATTAAATCGGATTATCAGTTTTAAATTGCAATACTTGAAACCATTCAACTGCACGTAAACAAACGATTAACATTAAATAGGATTATTAGTGCTACATATTAATACTTGAAACCATTCAACTGTGTGCAAACAAATGAGCTCAGCTTCGTTTAAAAACAATGTGACCTAAAACTATTCACTAAGAAATCATATATATATATATATATATATATATATATATAGGAAGTAGCATAAAATAACCATCAATGGTTGATATGCCATTAAACCAAATAGCATAAACTAACCTAATAATAACATATTTATCTAAGCATCAAAAGTTGAAAACACAACTGCAAACCAAGATTTCTGATAGTGTTTTTAAGTCAGCAGAAAAAAACCTATCCTTCCATGTTTACTTCTTTCTATGTGGCCTTGTGCCAGACTATGCTAAACTAAATAAATATAAAATTTGGCAGTGAAGGCAAAATGCCATTTTTTTTTTAACTATTCAGTGACGATCAACTGAAATCGGCTCATCTTCCCTCCATTCTGATTATAAATAATTCAGAATTCATTAATATATGCGATATAATCTCTCCAAAGAAGAAGCGGGTGAACGAAAGTTCCGTCGGGAGGAATGATGATCACCTTTCCGCCAGATGGCGTATAAGAACTTTTCATCCTTTATAATCGCCTTCTTGAAAAGGTGATATAGGTTGATTTTCCAAGAACCAAGAGGAGACGAAAAATTGCACACACACACACACACACACACACACACACACACACACATACTTATATATATATATATATATAAGTTAGGATAGGGTAGACATAGAGTCAACGGGGTTTGGTGACAGTTTATCGTTTTGCAATCAATGGACCAAGACTTGGTCTGATAATAGACACTCAGCGAGCCGACTCTGTGTCTAAGCTATCCTAACTTCTGCATTGTCTATCACTGATATGGAGCGCTCTTTATTCATAAATAAAATAAACCGTATTACTACTACTACTACTACTACTAAACAAGGTGTTTCAAAAATATTGATATCATTTCGTAATATAATGATCTCAACTTTAAATTCTTTCTTAAAATGCTTTTTTTTTCTTTTCAGGTATAAAAATACCGTTTGCTAGGAAAGAAAAAGCAATTTAGACATTAAAATTTTAACTTGTTTTTACACAAGATGTTTTAATTTGAGATCATTTGAACGAGAATTGGCTTTCCAGTATATTGTTTTAGGCAATGTTTGCAATCCAACAAGTATATTACATTTTTATGTCTACAATTAGAAACGTGGTGAATTTTAAAAGTATTCTTTTTTGTGACGTGGATGAAGGAGTTGGTGAATTTAAAGTGCTTGCAGCGTAGGTTGGTCTTAATATTACATTGGTTGACAAAATCTAGTGGATTTTCCAGAGGGTTTCTTATGGATTACTTTATTATTTAATATATTGTTGATTTTTATTATTTCTGTGTGGTTATGTGGTCGATGATAGGCAGGTATGTCTGGTTCTTTGAAAATAGCCAACAGCTTTTAATTATTTGAGCTAATGGTAGAAAAGTCGTTAAATGTTTTTACCAGAAGAATGCGATTTAGAGTCTCTTTTGGTTTTAATTTTTTGTATCCTGTCGAATAGTTTTTTTTATTTGATTTTCACTTACATTATGGTAGCAGCCTAGTGCTATGAATTGCTATTTTAGGTTGTCATTATGTCCATTCACTTTGTTATTATCTGAGCAGAATCTACTTAGTTCGGGTGTGTCCTCGTGGTGTAATGGTTAAAGTGATCGACTTCGGAATTATAGTAAGCGAGTTTGTACTCCAGTCACGCTATTACGTTCACTTCCGGGCAAATACCCTTAGGAAAGGTATGAACCCCCATATCCTCCCAGGTATGGGTTTGATAGTAGCACTACTGCTCCTTCTAGGAGAATGACTTTGGCCTTAAATAACCTACAAAGGTTGATATGCCATTAAACAAACCAAACTTAATATTTTGGAAACACACACACACACACACACACACACACACCGTCTCTATTTCTCCTTTGCACACACAAACGCACACACGTTGTCATGCGTCAGTCTTCCCTAACGAATGGGTTTATCAGCTTTAAAACTCAAAATTTTAAATGTTTGATGTCACGTGAGTTCGAACACTTGTACTAATGGAGTAAATTCAATAAATTCCACCAATAGATATTCACTAAACATGACTTAGTCTAAATAAGGCACGACATATTGTTAGTGCTCTTGATAATGAAGACATAAATGCTCTATCAAATACGTTATCTTGACCTTCACTTAAGCAAACTCAACAAACTATGTAGTGAATGTTTAAATAATCAATTAACTCAATCATTGAGCCTGTTAAGGCTGTTAATAGTATTGATACTCATAAACATTTGCGCTGTCCAGCACCATCTTAACTGGGGAGTAGAAAGATGGCCTTGCGTCGATCTTCCAGGTGAGCAAGGTCTTGTTTTTGGCTGTATAAACAAAGGTTTTTACTAAACATAACGGCCAAGCTGAGCCAGAGATATTTAGTCGTGCTTAATTCGACACAATACCAAAAAAAAAAAAAAAGAAAAAAAAAGAATTCGAGCATAGCAACAATCATTCTGTTTTGTTTTATGAAGGTTGCCTAGCGTAACATTTTGTCCTAGAAAATTAAACAGGCGATCTGAGTTCAAATCCTGGACAAGGATGTTATTTGCGCTAATGCTCTTCGTTGGTTGGGCTGAGTTTTATGGCATATCAACCATTGTTGGTTATTTAATGCCAAATCCTGTTTATGCATATATATTAAATGTATATTTGATTTATAAACACATTTTATAGAAAACATTCTTAAACGAGCTTCAGCTCTTTTTTCCATTTGTTTGCACACAATTTTTTCTATTTGACCCATAGATAGGACCCTTTCAGGTGCTACCACTCCGGGTCAGAGTGGCTTTGGGATCAATGGTATTGAAGAGGTACTCCACATTTCTCAAATCTCCAAGGCTGGAGTTTCGCCATCAGAATGTTTGATGTCATATCAAGAAAACTCGTTGGGATGGTCTTATCCCTCTACAAAGATGCAGTCGGTGTATTCTACAGCCTAAGCTGACTTGGCTGCTAATGCCCTCGGGAAACGCATAAATACATCTCTTCTTCCCCCAGGTATGGGTAAATAGTAGGGTTTACTGGGTTATTTAGCCTTGGCTAGGCAAGCAGTCTAGGAGAAGGAACAATCTGAATTAAAACCAACTTTATTCCGCTTAAGAATTGACCTTGTCATTCAGCCTGTAGTGTAGGAATAAGCTAAATACATATATTCTATTTTGAAAGCAACTTTGCAAACTCCTCCCCCATTTAGATATTTTACTACCCTATCAGCTGTAAGAGTTGTTGTACTTGTCAGGGTAGCGTTTATTGGTCAAATAGACATTTTAAAAATCACTTCGTATTCAACGGGAACGTGTGCAACCCCACAAAAAACAAAACAAAACAAAAAAACAAAAACAAAAACAAAAATAAAAAACAAAAAACAAAAGCAAAAACAAAAAATAACCAACCAAACAAGAAAAGAAAAAAACTCTTTTGAGCCTACTTCACAAAAATATACGGGGTGTCCCAAAATAGATGCAACATATTTGTATGATGATCCATGTTGCATCAAGTCATCTTTCATTTGAGTTTTAAGAAGCAATTATATCACTTGAGAAAGGTTAAATCAGATGACAAGGGCTAAAATTGATTGACTTTATTCAACAGGGCTCGTGAAAACCCAAGTTCTTGGTAACATCTTCGGAAGGACTTTTTCAGATTACTTCCGACAGAATATCTCACCGCATCCACATTGTCAGGACATCTTACAGTCAACTTCCTGCCAGATCTGAGATTTTCTGCCGTCTGATTGAGGTGGTTTACTGACCCCGTGGCTTGAAATTTGTGTACCCAACGATAAATTTGAGTTTTCTGTGGATAATGGTTAAGTTAAATTTCCTGCGAAATTTTGCTTGCACAGTTTTGAATGATTTTGTCTCCAAATAAGTACTGATGCAAAATATTTTTCCTCTCTTGTCGAAGGCATGGTGATCGAGGATTAATCGTTGTTATCGTATATTATTTTCAAATTTGAAACACAAAAGAACACTATATTATTCTTAGTAGAGTTATTTGCTGTCACATCGTTCCCATGTATATCAAGACACCCTATGACTATGAACCTACGAAGAACGCGATTCCCTAATCTTGTGGTACAAAATGACTCCAAACAGGATAACATGCCGTTAAAATCAAACAATATCAACCAATCAATAAAAAGCAAATTGTAATTCTTATCAATTAAGGAAATATTTATGATTTTTGTTGATATATAAAATATTAATATTTACAAGGGTCTATTAATAAGTATGTAGTCTAACATAGACTTACGGGCAGCGTTTCAATGTGAATTTTTCACTGTATCATGTTTGTCTCACCTCCCTTGGAGGTGTCCCCGTGGCGTAATTGTTAAAGCGATGGACTGCGGAATCGTACGAAGCGAGTTTGTATTCCAGTCGTGCTATTACGTTCACTTTCGGGCAAATACCCTTGGGCAAGGTATGACCCCACTTATCCTCCCAGCTATAGGTTAAATACTACCTCTATTGTTCTTCTATGAGAATGGCTTTGGCATTAAATAACCCACAAAGGTTGACATGCCATTAAGCAAAGAAACCAAACCAAACCAATCATTCACCCTCGAATTATGTGCATTGACAAAGAAAGACATCACGTTAAAAAGCTACCATTCCTAGTTTAAAATAAACACTTATTCATTCTTAGGTAACGAACTTATTCATATACCTCTGTAGAACATTTAAAAAAATAAATTTGGAAAACCTTTCATTATTTAGGTGCTTTGCACTTGTCAAAGCGAAAGCTGACATATAATTACAATGAATATAAAATTTGCCGTAAGATGTTTATATAAAAAATTTAAAATGGATATTTCAGTTTCAAAAATCCGTAAAAAGTTTGTCAAAATCATCAAAGACGGAATAGCTGAAGGCATCGGTGAAAAATTATTCAAAAACCTTTAGATAATAAACACTTACAAAGATTAGCGTACAGAATGAAATAAATTTTGGTGGTTGTTACCAAAAGAACCACCTCCCACAAACGAAACAAAAAAAAAAAAAACGATAAATAAATTGAATTGAATGAAAAACATAAATTGACATCAGTCATTTATTTGTACACAGTTAAGTGCGAAACAGTTATATTTGACCCATAGAGAAGAACTTAACAGGTTCATCAACTTCAGGTCGGAGTAGTGGGTGTCCTCGTGATGTAATGGTTAAAGCGATGGACTGCGGAATCGTAGTAAGCGAATTCGTACTCCAACCGCACTATTACGTTCACTTTAGGGCAAATACCCTTGGGAAAGGTATGAACCTCCTTATCATCCCAGCTATAGGTTAAATAGTACCACTACTGTTCTTCTAGAGAAATGGCTTAGGCATAAAATAACCGACAAGGGCTGATATGGCTTTAAACAAGGTAACCAAACCAAACAACCAGTTCAGAGTAGACCTGGGAGTAATGGCAATGAAAGCCTTCCCCACATTCATAAAATCTGGAGCCTCTCTATAAGATGCAATTAAAAAATTTTGTGATGACTAAGTTGTGAATTCAAAACTCAATAAGAGACCTTCACTAGTGACCTTGTTCAAAAGCTAAATTTCCCCTTAGAATAATGTTTATCAAACTATTATAATAAACATTACATAATTACATATGACGTTGATCCCTACACGTAACACAGCTTGGGGTCTTTGTAACAAATATTAACTTTTCGATTAAATAATAATAACAATATTAATAATCAATCCTTCAGCATATATGATCCACACTAAGCAGAAATAACCAAAATTTGTAAGATGACAACCAATGCATTCACGTTGGCTATCAAAGGAACACTTGCCGATTATAACACTCAAATCTGTCATTTGTGTCTCATGTTTATTTGTACCAATATCATCGATTGTTATAGTTATATAATGTTCATTTGTACTCTTGTCACAGATTATCATTATTTTTTCTATCCTGGAGGTCTTTCACTGGAGTCTAAGTGACAAGTCTCCTCAGGTCTCCAGGACTCTTCTGAGTATTCTGGACGATCTTAACAATGTTCGCGTCTGGATGGTCTCAATTCTTCCTCTATCTTATTATTATCTTATTCTGAGAGTTTTTCACATCAGCGTTAGCTAATGGTCTTTCACTGGAGTTTGAGTGACATCAAGTCCCTTCAAGTCTCCAGGACTCTTCTCAGTATTCTGACCGATCTCAATAATGCTTTACTTTGGATGGTCTCCACTCGTCCTCATATTTCCAAGTCCTCTAGTCCTTGTACCAGTACTTTAGTGTTTGTACCAAGAGCACCGATTACAATTGGTACAATCGTCACTTTCATGTTCCACAGTTTATCATTATAATTATTGTTTACTCCTTGAGAGTTTTTCACGTCAGTTTTAGCAGATAGTCTTTCTCTGGGGTTTGAGTAACAGCAAGTCTCCTCAAGTCTCCAGGACTCTTCTCAGTATTCTGGCCGTTCTCAATAATGCTATCGTTTGGATGGTCTCCACTCCTCCTCCTACCTCCAAGTCCTTCAGTCCCTTTAATAATCCTTTCGTTACTGTACCAAAAGCACTAATCATGCTTGATATAATTGTCACCTTCATGTTCCATAATTTTTTCAATTCCCTTGCGAGGTCGAGGTACTTCATTTTACATTCTTTCAGTTTTATTCTGTCGTCAGCCGGGACAGCAAAGTTCACAATTTTGTAAGTTCTCTTTTTTTGTTGTTGATTATAATAGGTCTAGTCTTCTGGCCGAGATTAAGTGATCGGTTTATATGTCAAAGTCCCCATAGGAGTTTGTATGTCATTCTCAATGACAGATACTGGGTTGTGCATATACGATTTGTTCGTATGGTTAAATCTAAATTTCTTGCACATCTCCCAGTGGATCACCTTGCCCACCCAGTCCTGTTTTGTCTTACATTCCTTCTGTGCTAATTTGCTGCATTCGCTTATTAAATGATTGATGGTTTCGGCTCAATTACCGCATAGCCTACATTTGCTATTTTTTTGCGTCTTATCTATTCTCATTTTGATATGATTGGTTCTTATGGAGTTGTTTTGTGCTGCTATTAGGAGAGATTTTATTTCTCTCTTAAAGTTTCCTTTTCTTAGCTACGTCCACGTTTTCTCGTGTGAGATGTTGCTTATAAGTCGTTTAAAATGTCCATAGAGTTGTTTTTCTTCCCGTTTTTGTTTTCTGGTTATTGTCCTTCTGTTGATCTTCGTGTTGTCAGTATCGTTTCTGGTGGCTGTAATCAGTCCTCCTTCGTGTTTTTCCATATAGTTCTCGAGTCGTTATTATTATTATCAAATTTACCAACCCCTCCGCTCGGGCAGGATATGACACATGGTCAATTTTTTAAGGCGGGGTTTAACAGGTTTGAATTCAGAGTTTTCCTTCTTCTAGACTAGTTGCCTCACTAAGGCTGAAGGACCTAGTTTGCCCAACTATTTACCCATAGCTGGAGGGAGAATAATTGGATTCATACCTTTCCCAAGGGTATTAGTGCTATGTGAAATGCAATCAGTCTCGTCCAGGATTTGAACTTGTGTCGCCGTGTCAATTTCCTGCGACAATAACCATTACACCACGGTTATTATTATTATTATTATTATTATTATTATTATTATTATTATTATCGGATTGCGAGTTTTCCAAACCTGTAGTTACTGCGAGTCTTCACTGAAGTCCGAATGACAAGTCTCTATGTCTGTCCAAAATTCTTAGTATTTTAGCAGATCTCAGAAGTACTGTCATCTCGACAGTCTAAATTCTTCCGCAGATCTTCAATTCCTCTAGTTACTTGTCCAGGTTCTTTGAGTATCATTATTACTTTGTGAGTTTTTTATACCAGCGTTAGATGCCGGCCTTTCAGGGCAGTGAGAATAACAGCAAGTCTCCTCACGTCTCCTCATGTCTTTTAGACGCTTCTGAGTATTGTTGCAAATCTTAGTAATGCTCTAGTCTGAATGATATCGATTCTTCCTCTGATTTCCTATTCCTCCAGTCTTTAGAGACCATTCCCGGTGCGCCAATTAGAATAGGTATCACTGTCATCTTTATGTTCCACAGCTTTTCACCTCTCTGATAAGATTCACAGATTTGTCAACCTTTTCGTTTTCTTTTGTTTTAACTCTATGGTTCGCTGAAACGGTAAAATCCAAAAAATTGCAAGCTTTTTTCTTGTTGATTATTACAAGGTCTGATCTTCTGGTTGAGATTTTTTAATCCGTTTGTACTTCAAAATCCCAGAGAATTTTCTGCGTCTCATTTTTCGGTCGAATTCTTGTTTGTGCTTATAACATTCATTAGAATGGTCACATTTCATTATTATTTTTTACTTTCTTGAGAGTTTTTCACACCAGCGTTAGCTGAGGATTTTCCATTGACGTTTGAATGACAGAAAATCTACAGAACTCTCCCTAGTATTCTGGACGATCTTAATAATGCTGCTGTTAGAATGGTAACCACTCGTCCTCTTTTTTTCAAGTCCTTCAATCTTTGTACCGTTCCTTTGGAGACAGTGCTAAGAGCACCAATTACAATTGGTTTCACCGTCATTTTCAGGTCCCATAGTTTTTTTTTTCAGTTCCCTGGCTAGGTCGCAGTACTTATATTTCTTTTCGTTTTCTTTCAATTTTACTCTGTGGTCAGCCGGGACAGAAAAGTCCACAATTCTGGCAAGTTTTCTTTATCTTGTGGATAATTACTAGGTTTGGTCGTCTGACCGAGATTAAATGATGCGTTTGTATCTCAAAATTCCAGAGGAGTTAGTACGTCTTATTTTCCAGCACAGATTTTGGGTTTTTCATATATCATTTGTTCGTATGATCAAATTTCAATTACTTGCACAATTCCCAGTGGACTACTTTGCCCACCCAGTCGTTATTATTATTATCTAATCGAAAAGCTTAGATTTGGCACAAAGACACTAAAATTGAGATCAACAGCACGTGTAATTGAGTAATACTTGATTATAATTGTTTGATAAACATTATTCCAACACGAATTTTAATTTTTGCATAAGGTCACTAGTATATGTCATTTGTGGAGGTTATTGAGTTCTGAATTTACAAAATAGTCATAAGAAAATTTTTAAACTGCATCTGATAGTAAGGCTCCAGTTTTGGAGATTTGGGGAATATGGAGTAACTTTTCATTTCCATTACTCCCAGGTCCACTCTTACCTGGAATGGTTGTACCTGTTAGGTTCTCATCTATGAGTTAAATAGAAATGTTTAATCATTTAAGTGTGCGCAAATAAATGACTTATGTTAAATTGAATGGTAAATGTAACATAGCAATACTTGAAACCGTTTAACTGTTTGCAAACGAATGACATGTTGAATAGAATTGTTTGCGTTAGATAGAAGTACTTGAAACCATTTAACTGTATGCAAATAAAACTGTAAGTACTGGACTGCAATACTTGAGACCATTCAACTGTGTGCAAACAAATTATTAATATTTCAATTATTCATGTTAGATAGGAATACTTAAAACCATTTAACTGTGCGTAAACAAATGATTAATCTTGAATAGAATTATTAGTGTTAGATAGGAATACTTTAAACCATATAACTGTGTGCAAACAAACAAACGATGCCTTATTTAAAATATTACCCACGAACCATTCATTTACAAATCATCTCTCTCTCTCTCTCTCTCTCTCTCTATATATATATATATATATATATATATAAACAGGATAAACAGGGTTTGGCATTAAAAATCTAACCAATCAAATAACGATGACACAATTTGATACGAGTTTGCTTAACAACAATACAAAAAAGTGCAATGAATATTTTAGGAATCTTTTAAATCCAAATATGAAACGTTGTTTCAGAGGATTGGTGGAAAATTGTTAACATACTAGGCTCGCATTCAGTTGTTAATGAGTTCGGTTCTCATTGGGTGGTTCATATTGATTTACTAGTGCCACACTAATCTCACTTTAGTATGTAAGTATAGGAAATTGTTGTATCGAATTTCCCTCTCTCTCTCTCTCTCTGTTTGTCTCTAAAAGGTCAGAGTTTCCAATTGACCACAAATGATAATAATCGCAAGCCCACCTGCAAACAATTAATTTCACTGACTTGCCTTTCTGCCAGAAAAAATTATGTCCGGGTAGATTTTTTAACATTTTTTTCTTTCTTTTGACACACACACGCACACACACACACACACACACACACACACACACACACACACACACACACACCACTAATTATTGCTAATGACAACTCCCAAAACTCGTTTTAAATTCAGTATTATCAAAGGGCGTCACGACATAAGTTTGATCTAGTTCCCTAAAAGATTAGGTGTCGATCTTCGAAGAATGCTGGTTCAAGTCACATTAAGGTTGTATAAGTTGGCAACCGAAGTCGAAGGCGACCAGAAGACTCCCTTTTCAATAGCTACTATACCAAGGTGTAGGGGAGGGCGCTACTCCTTTCCCGGGATTGCTCAACCTTACCCTCAATACGTACCTTATATTATTGAGTGTTAAGCAAGGAGGTATCAAGTACCATTTTTAAAGTTTTTGGTATGACATGACCTGAGATTGAACCCAGGTCTCCCGGACCATTGGCGAACACTCTACCCTCTAGGCTAATAAGCCGGTTGTATAACTACTCATCAATATTTATCTGTCAAGGAGGTGCCCGTGGTGTGTTCAGGAGGTGCCCGTGGTGTAATGGTTATCGTCGTAGGAATTGGACACGGCGACACGAGTTCAAATCCTGGACGAGACTGACTGCATTTCACATAGCACTAATACCCTTGGGAAAGGTGTAAATCCAATTATTCTCCCTCCAGCTATGGTTAAATAGTAGGAAAGACTGTGTTCTTCAGCCTTGGTGAGGCAACTAGTCAAGGAGAAGGAAAACTCTGAATTCAAACCTGTTAAACTCCGCTTAAAAAATTGACCTTGTGTCATATCCTGCCCGAGAGGAGGGGTTGGGTAAATAGGATTAATATTTATCTGTCTGATTAATTGACCGAATGATTGATTTTAATGGCGTGTAAACGTGTCCAGGGTTATTTTATACCTTGACGTCACGGAGTCACGTTCATCGTACGTTTATATTTAAATTTTTGTGTAGTTGTCTTTTCGAGATTTTCTTTTTTTGCATACGGTCCTAGTGAATACGAACAATTCTTGAACAGATTTATTTGATCAATACATGGACCCTAATTCCCTTGAGAAAGTACTCTCCCTCAAGCAATGGATAAATAGTAGGGTCGACTAGGCTCTTTAAACTTGGCATGGCAACTGGACTAGGAGAAGAAAAACTCTGAATTCAAACCCCCTGAACTCCACTCTAAATTGACCTTGTATTGCATCCTGGTTGTGGGGAGGGCTTGGTAAATACATACACAGAAGCTCAACCTCCCTTAGTCAGAGTGGACCTGAGAGTAATGGCAAAAAAAGAGGGTACTTCACATTCCCCAATGTGTGTGTATGCATATATATATATATATATATATATATATATATATATATCATCATCATGTCGTGCCGCCAGCACGGATATCCCTGACCCTCTCTCGCCACTTCTCCCAATTATTCATCGCCTCTGGCAGGTCTTCAGGGTAACATCCCGTGTCCTCACATAGCTGCTGTATGTAAGTTCGAGCTGGTCGTCCTGTTTGGCCATATGTGGGGGTCCATATGAGTACATCACTGATGAGCTCGTCCTTGCTTCTCCAGCAGTGTCCTGCGTGTCTGGTTCGTCTAACTTGTATCTATCTATCTATCTATATATATATATATATATATAGAGAGAGAGAGAGAGAGAGAGAGAGGGGAGAAAGACAGAGAAAGGGAGAAAAAAGAGAGGGATAGAGATTGAAAGAGAGAGCGAGAGAACAAGTGTGGATAAAAAGAGGAAAACTAACTACTTATATTTTCATCATTCCTTTGACATCATTTTTTAATCGGACTGGTTTTATTTGTTTGAAATAATAATTATTTATTTGCATTAGGTCATATATCAAGTATTTCTGTAGTATCTTTACTTATCTTTGCCTAGTCGGCTGGGGATGTAGAATACACCGACTGTACCTCTGCAGAGGGGTTAGACCCCCCCCAGCGAGTGTCTTGATAATGACACTAAACAATATGATAGTGAGGTTCCAGTAATGCTGGAGCTTTGGGGAATGCAGAGTACCACTTCATTGCCAACGCTCTCAAGTACACTCTGGCCTTGAGTGATAGTATGTGATAAGGGTCCTATCTATGGGTTAAATATAATTAAACCGTGGTTTGAGTTTACTGGTTTTGGCATTTAAATTGCGTATTTATGCTAAATTGCAATTGTTTAAAATAGTATTGTTTTGGCATTTAAACTGCGTACTTATGCTGAACTGAATTACTCAAAATAGAACTGTTTTGACCGCTAAAATGTGTATTTGTGCTAAACTGAATTATCTGAAACAAAACTGTTTTGACATTAACTCTGTGTATTGTCCTGTCGGCTGGGGCTGTAAAATATGCTGACTGCACCTCTGCAGTGGGTACCCTCCAATGAGTGTTCTAGATATGACGCTAAACAATCTGATGGTGAGGTTCCAGCGATACTGGGGATTTGGGGAATGCAGAGCATCCCTTCGTTGCCATTGCTCCCAGGTCCACTCTGGCCCGGGATGGTAGCACCTGATAGGGCCCTATCTATGGGTTAAACAGAACTAAACTCTATACTTATACTAAACTGAATTGTTTGAATTATTGTTTGACTAAAAATTTAAAAATTCGTAAAGAAAGCCCTAACAGTAGTTTAGAAGAAAAAGCCTAGAACGCCTAATGCTTCCACAGCCCCCCCCCCCAAGAGGAAAAAAAAAAAAGCTCTATAATTCCTGAAGCCTGCTAGGTCCCCAACCGTAGGAAAAAAAAAAAAAATGAAAAACCCAGGAAAAGTCCCTATACAGCAAAAAAGTATAAGTCAGTACTAGTGAAAGTCTTAAGAAAGTACCTTAATGTTGGACTTTAACTAAGTTAAAACTTAAAACAAATTCCCCCACCCTTTTTTTTTTTCTATTTTTTTTTTTTTTTTTTTTTTTTTTAATGTACACATGGGAAGCAGCATGATGTACGTAAAGGTATTTGAATAAAACAATGGACGACCAAACTCAATACCCAAATGGGTCCTGGACGTGAGTCTGAAGACTTTTCGCTCAGGATCGACAGTTCGATCGGGGAACTACTGCTGCTCCTCTATAAGAGTGGCTTCTATAGAAGAGAATAAAACAGCCATCGAAAGATAACCATGACCCACACTCAAACCACTTACACAAACCGCATCGCTCTTCGCGCGGGTAAAAAAGGGGCGCGTCCTGCTGAGGTTGGAGCCCTGGCCTCGGTGTTCGAAAAATCAGCTACAGAGCTCAAACAATCAAAACTACTAAAATGCAAGCAAACACTACAAATAGCCACATTTAACGTAAGAACCTAAATAGAACAGGACAACTCCCAGAGCTAATCGCATCGGCCGAAGAACATAAAATAGACATAATATGCATACAAGAACACAGATACACGCACACAGAAGATATCAAATATCACGAAACTGGCAATGGATGGTCGCTCGCCACTGTATCCGCATGGAAAAACTCTGTCAACGCCGCTGTAGGAGGGGTAGGTTTGCTTATAGGACCTAGAGCACTAAAAACGCTTAATAGCATAGAGAAAATACAACCTAGAATGATGGTAGCTACATTTAACGGAAACCCCAGAGCAACAATCGTCTCATGCTACAGCCCCACCAATGTTAGTGAAGAAAATGAAATAGTCACCTTCTACGATGAGTTATCCTCATTAGTGCGTAGCATCCCGAAACACAACATGTTAGTCATTGGCGGAGACATGAATGCACAAATCGGGAAAAACGGAAACAACAAATACAGCCTCCACAACACGTCAAATAGGAATGGGCAACATCTAACAGATTTCATGATAGAAAATAGATTAGCATGCCTCAATACAAACTACCAAAAAAGAGAGGGCAAACTATGGACATACACGTACGCAAACAATACTAAAGCTCAGATAGACTACGTCCTTATAAACAAGAAATGGAAGAATAGTGCATTGAATTGCGAGGCATACTTCTCTTTTGAGGGTGTGTCCACCGATCACCGAATAGTCACGGCGAAAATACGGTTAAGCCTACGAAAAAACGCCAAACGAACAGCGACCACCAAACACTATGACTGGGCCCTATTAAACAACAAAGATGTAAGAGATAAATACGTATTAGAATTAAGAAACAGATTCGAAACACTACAAGAAAAGACGGAAAAAAGTACACCAAACGACGAATACGAAAATTTCGTCAATGCACACCTTGAGGCAGCAGCAAAATACATTCCAACAAAAATTAAAACTAAATATAGAGTCCCATGGGAAACGTTAGCGGTGAGAGAAAAACGTGCACTAGTGAAAACAGCCTCCAAAAACTATCGAAAAAACCCAACAAACACAAATGCCTTAAAACTAAAAACGGCACAATATCAATTAGCAGGCATATATATAAAGGAACAGACAGAATACATTCAAAATCAGATAGATAAGATTAGAGACTCGGTGGAAGATAGACAATCTAGAATTGCCTGGCAAACAATAAACGAAGTGAGCAGAAGAAAGAACACAGCCAAAGCAAAACTTAAAGCAGCAAACCAACAAGAAAGAATAAAACTGTGGAAACAGCACTTCGAAAACTTACTTGGAAACCCACCAAAAATAACGCCTGAACCAATCACCAGGATAATTAGCAAACAATTAGACATTAAACTTGGACCGTTCACGCAAGAAGAACTCGACTCGGTTCTCAGAAAAATCAAAAATAGGAAAGCTGCAGGACTGGACGAAATTCCCCCGGAAGTATGGAAGACCAGACAATTCGACGACATACTGCTCCGACACTGCAACGCAGTATACAATCAAAATCCGATAGATAGATGGACGAAGGGATGCATACTCCCCTTCCCTAAAAAGGGGGACCTCGGATTAGCCAAAAACTACCGAGGCATAACACTTACATCCATAGCTGCCAAAATCTACAATGCCCTACTACGAAACAGAATAGAACCCAAAATCGACAACATACTTAGAAAAAACCAAAATGGCTTCCGAAGAAATAGATCTACGACCTCACAAATATTAACCATCCGCAGAATCCTTGAAGGTGTACGGGCAAAGAACCTACAAGCGACATTAATATTTGTCGACTTTACCAAGGCTTTCGACTCCATTCACAGAGGAAAGATGGAACAAATCCTACTAGCGTACGGCATACCTAAAGAAACCGTAGCGGCAATAACGATTCTCTATAGAAACACTAAAGTAAAAGTACGATCACCAGATGGAGACACAGAATACTTCGACATAGTAGCAGGAGTACTACAAGGAGACACGCTGGCTCCGTATCTCTTTATCATTTGTCTAGACTACGTACTTAGAACATCGATTGACAAAATCAAAGAGAATGGCTTCGAACTGACGAAGAAAAGAAGCAGAAGATACCCCGCAACAACAATTACCGACGCCGACTACGCCGATGACATAGCAATACTGGCAAATACACCTGACCAAGCCGAAACACTTCTGCATAGTTTGGAACGAGCAGCAGCAAGCATAGGCCTCCATGTTAATGCACATAAAACGGAATATATGTGCTATAACCAAACGGGGGACATCTCCACTCTAGAAGGAACCCCTCTTAAACTAGTAGACAAATTCACGTACCTAGGAAGCAGCGTCGAATCAACCGAAAAGGACATCGAAACGAGGTTAACGAAAGCATGGACAGCTATCAATAGGCTATCGACTATATGGAAATCAGACCTAACCGATAAAATGAAACGCAGTTTCTTCCAGGCAGCGGTCACATCGATACTGCTATATGGATGCACTACATGGACGCTAACAAAACGGCTGGAGAAGAAACTAGATGGCAATTACACAAGAATGCTGCGTGCAATCCTGAACAAGTCCTGGCAGCAACACCCCACAAGACACCAACTGTACGGCCACCTGCCCCCTATCACGAAAACTATTCAAGTTAGGCGAACCAGACATGCAGGACATTGCTGGAGAAGCAGAGATGAACTCATAAGAGATGTACTCTTATGGATCCCCACACACGGCCGCGCAAAAGCAGGACGACCAGCACGAACGTACATTCAGCAGCTATGTGAGGATACAGGTTGTTGTCCTGAAGACCTGCCTAGGGCGATGAACGATAGGGAGGAGTGGCGAAAGAGGGTCAGGGATATCCGTGCTGCTAGCACGATATGATGATGATGAAACTGATTAGCTTGAAATAGAAATATTTTTGACAATTAAACTGTGTATTTATGCTAAACTGAACTGCTTGAAATAGAAAGACTTTTAACTTTGAAATTGTTCTTATGCTAAACTGAATTGTTTAATATAGAAATGTTTAGACATTTAACTGTGTATAAACAAAGTCTATGTTTATACTAAACTGTATTGTTTGAATTAGATTTGTTTGACTAAACTGAATAGCTTGAAATAGAAATATTCTTGACAATTAAACCGTGTATTTATGCTAAACTGAACTGCTTGAAATAGAACAGATTATTCATATAAAAATGGATTTGGCGTTAAATAACCTACAAAGGTTAATATGCCATAAAAACCCCAACCAACCTACCATGTACTTATCTATTAATGATAATCATTTGTTTGCATTCGGTCATATGATATCACGTATTTCTGTAGTAACTCTACTACTACTACTACTACTACTACTTATAATTATAATAATAATAATAATAATAATAATAATAATAATAATAATTTGTTTGCATACGGAATCAAGTATTCCGACCTAATAAAAATAATTTGCACAATTAAATGCTACATAGTTTGAAGCATTCTTATCCAGTTCTCATCATCATCATGTCGTGCTGGTAGCACGGATATCCCTGACCCTCTCTCGCCACTTTTCCCTATCGTTCATCGCCTCAGGCAGGTCTTCTGGACAACATCCCGTATCCTCACATAGTTGCTGAATGTATGTTCGTGCTGGTCGTCCTGCTTTTGCACGGCCATGTGTGGGGGTCCATAAGAGTACATCACTTTATCCAGTACTAATCATTTCTAAACAGATCTATTTGACCCTAACAGTAACTGTCAATCCAGATGAGAGAAAATCAGGGTGTAATGACGTGACAGGAGTACTCTACACTAGCTACATCTCTAGAACTAGAGCCTCACTCTCAGATGCAGTTAAGTGTCATACTCAGAACTCTTTTTTTCAGAGGGTCTTACGTCTCCGTAAGTATACAATCAGTGTATCCTAAGCCCCGCTGACAGGGTGGTTTATTTAATTAGTATTGAATTTTCTGTGTTAGTCCCCATAGTGTAGTGGTCATCGTACTGGACTGTGACATCCAGGTAAACGAGTTCGAACTAAAGTCACACAATTACGTTCATTTTCGGATAGTTACTCTGAGCAAAGGTCGGAATTCTCTTATATCACCGAGCTTGGGAGGCTAGTCGGCTGAGGCTGTAGAATACGCCGACTACATCACTGCAGATGGATAAGACCCCCCTCCAACGTACTTCCCGGATATAACACTAAACCATCTGATGGTGATGCTCCAGGCTTGAGCTTTAGGGATTGTGAAGTACCCCTTCATAGCTATTAGTCCAAGGCCCACTCTGACCCGCTGTGGTAGTACCTGTTAGGGTCCCATCAATGAGTCAAATAGAACAGTTTAACCATTTACGATATCTGAAACCATAAACTGTGTACAAACAAATGATTAATATTAAATTGAATTATTAGAATTAGAATGCATTACTTGGAACCTTTTAACTGAGTGCAAACAATAAATAACAATACTTAAAAGCGTTTAATTGTGTGCGAACAAATGGACGTTGGCTCGGCTAAAAATGTTATCTACAAAGTATTCATGTAAAAATCATATATAGTATTTTTATATACAGGATTTGGCATTAAATAACCATCCAGGGTTGACATCCCATTAAATCAAATAACGTAACCTAACCTAACGTATCTGTGGATATAATAGGACCATTACTATTCTTCAACAAGGATGGCTTTAGCATTAAATAACCTACCAAAGTTGATATGCTATTAAACAAAAAAACCCAAACCAAACCGTATTTTTTTCTGTTTGGTATTATATACTATGATATTATGTAGGATGAATTTGTTCAGTCTGGTGTCCCATGCTGATTGTTATAATTAAAACGAATGACTTTTTCAGGTGTCTGCAAAGAGAATTGCAAACAGACTTTTTTTTATTTAATTCACAGAACTTTCTCGTTTTACTCTCCATCCAAACGGACAATTCCAGTTCATTTATCTGAGATAATTTGTTCTTATGACTGCTTCGTTGATAAAAAGAAAAGGAGAATCACCAACCTCTGTGGAATGAATTAGAACAATAGATGATTACAAATATTGGAAAAATGGTTTCGTGTTTGAAACTATCATTTGATAATAATGGACGATCTGTAAAAGAACCTGATTTCACTAAGAAAGATATGTGACCATATTATATAAACATGAGTTGTATTCACGATACGCACAAATCATGAATTTAAAACTCTTGTGAGAACGAGGTTAAAACGAATATAACAGCCTTGATATTTGCAAAACACAATGTTGTTATTTTTGGGAGTGTTACAAACGATAGAAAAAAACTAAATAAAGGATCTGTTTGTTTCTTCTTTGGAAGAATCTTGGTTTAATTATTTGGTTGCAATTTGATTTTTTCAACTGATTTTAAGAAGATAAAGAAGAAAGACTGGTTTCTTCGCTGATTGGCACAAATGATTCAATAACTTACAAACAGCAGAGGATTCAGCCTTCCTGACAGTAGACATCGCTTATCTAAATATTTTTTTCTTTTCTCACACCAGATCAAGTGTAGAATATAAACGGCAAAATATAACCTCGCGCGAAAACTAACTAAATAAAATAAAGATAAATTTACTTGAATTATTCATTTAAAAAACATCTATAACTCTATAAGGATTATATTTTCAAATCTTACCTCAAGTAAACATCAAGTTAATACAGTTATATTAACACGGCTACAGCTAAGACTTTAACGAAATACCTGGTTTGGTTTTATGGCATATCAACCATCGTTGGTTATCTACCGCCAAATCCTGTTTTTACAAACATATTAAATATATGATTTGATTTGGATGGGTTTTATGGCATATCAACCATTGTTGGTAATTCAATGCCAAATCATTTATATATATATATATATATATATATATATATATATATATTAAATATATGATTTGGTTTGGTTGGGTTTTATGGTATATCAACCATTGTAGGTTATTTAATGCCAAATCCTGTTTTTACATATGTATTAAATATATGATTTAATTTGGTTGGGTTTTATGGCATATCAATCATTGTTGGTTATCTACCGTCAAATTCTGTTTTTACAAACATATTAAACATACGATTTGATTTGGTTGGGTTTTATGGCATATCAACCATTGTCGGTTATTTAATGCCAAATTCTGTTTTTACATATATATTAAATATATGATTTGATTTGGTTAGGTTTTATGGCATATCAACCATTGTTGGTTATCTACCGTCAAATTCTGTTTTTACAAACATTAAATATACGATTTGATTTGGTTGGGTTTTATGGCATATCAACCATTGTTTCTTATTTAATGCCAAATCCTGTTTTAATATATATATTAAATATAGGATAAGTAAACACATTTTGTAGATACACACATTTAAATGATCAAACAGTTCCATTTCTTGTATTTTTATTTAGCCTAAGACAACAAAGTTATATAATTATTACTATATAACACTAATATCAGTAGTTTGTTTACACACTGTTATATGATCAAATAGTTTTATTTCTAATAATTCACTTTAGCATAAGGCAACAAATTTAAATGGTTCCAAATATTGCTATACATCACTAACATTAAATATCAGTCATTTGTTTACACACAGTTAAATAATCAAACAGTTCTATTTTTAACAATTAAATTTAACATAAGTCATTTGCTTGCACACAGTTTCAAAGTCAAATAGTTCTATTTGACTCACAGATAGGACCCTTCCAAGTGCTACCACTCCGGATCAGAGTGGACCTTGGTGCGATGTCAATGAAGAGGTACTCCGCATTCCTCAAAGCTCCAGCATTACTGGAGCCTCACCATCAGATTATTTAGAGCCATAATCAGGACACTCCTTGGTGAGTGTCGGGATCTTACTCCTATTCAGTGTATTCTACAGATATAGCCGATTGAGCTGAAACACCCAGAGAAAAAAGCTAGAAGTGAACTACTCAAAGATTCTGCTTACAGGTTTGAAGAAATCCTGGAAAGAGCATCAAGAAAACAGCAGTTGTACGACCACTTACGTCCTATCTCACAAATCAAACAAGTCAAGCTGTGCATTCCTGGTGAAGTAAGGACGACTTTATAAGCAACGTTTTTCGATGGATTTCTATTCGTAGATTCTCTAGTGTCAACTGGCCTGCAAAAACATGCATTTATCAACGTGCGTATCTATCTTCTATGGAGGTGTCCGTGGTGTAATGGTTATCGTCGTAGGAAATGGACCCGGCGACACGAGTTCAAATCCTTGACGATACATAGCATTTCACATAGCACTAATACCCTTGGGAAAGGTGTAAATCCAATTATTCTCCCTCCAGCTAGGGGTAAATAGCAGGACAGACTTGGTTCTTCAGCCTTGGTGAGGCAACTATTCTAGGAGAAGGAAAACTCTGAATTCAAACCTATAAAACTCCACTTAAAAATTGACCTTGTGTCATATCCTATCCGAGCGGAGGGGTTAGGTAAATATGGTATCTATCTTCTATCATAATATTAAATCTTTATGCCTGTTTATTTGTTGTTATCAAATGCAATCAGAAAAATGAATATCGAGCTAAAAATGTCTGTAAGTTTAAACTTCAAATGTCTGTCTACAACCTAAATTGCTCATTGCCTTCTCTGTTGAATACTGATTGATTTGAAAAGTGACTTTCTTTTGGCTACGCTGTCGCTTATAGAATGAAGATTGCCGTTCTTGCGCTGACGAGAACACATTCAGTCACATCTGACGTCTTGAAAAGGAAATTGTTTTTAATTTTCCGTTCTATGCGCCTCACCTGTTGACCCTGTGCCAGATAAACTAAATTCGAAATATAACTGAATTATCTCGAATCATCTTCCCAAAAATTACATTGCATGAAAGGAATTTGTACCTTTTATGCAAATTGTTTGATCTTTCAACTAAATTCTTTTACGAATTTTTCTCTCTTTTCTTTGTCAAATGGCAACTTTTATTTAATAAAGTACACTTCTTTGCGTTAAATTAACGTGTATTGCATCGACGAATCTCATATGTCGAGCGTTTCACGGGACATAACAAGATTCTTCAGCGGTAATAAATGTGATTTATGGTTTGCTCTTCTCTGCAGAAGTCCACATCTATACATTTTTCCAAAAAAAAAAAAAAAGTTTAAACTGTAAAATTGTTAGTAAAGGCCAGGATTTCGAAAATAGGTGAGAAGGCTGTGAGACATTCTCAGTTGGACTGTTCTGTTGGCGGGGCTTAGAATAAGCGGGGTGAGACATCTAATGGTGAGGCTCCTGTTATGGAGATCAAGGGAGAGTAGAGTACCCATTCATTGCCATTACTCCCAGGTCCACTCTGACGCTGAATGGTAGTACCTGTTAGGATTCCTTCTATCAGTCAAATAGATTGTTTGTTAGTTGGTTAGTTGTATTTCATAGCATATCAACCCTTGTAGGTTATTTAATGCCAAGTTATGTTGATACATATATATATTTACCAACACCATCGAATGAACAGAATGTGATACAAAGTCAATTTTTAAAGCGACGTTTAAAAGGTTTGAATTCAGAGTTTTCTTTTTCCAATGTAGGTTGCCAATCTAAGGTTAAAGAGCTCCATCTCCCCTACTATTTCATCTATACTTGGATTCATACCTTTCCCAGTGGTATTAAAGCTACGTGGAATGCAAACAGCCTCGTTAAGGATTTGAACTCGATTCACTGTTATAAATTTAAAACCGGCGGGTTCACTTATACTGGTCACTGTCAATCTAACATAACCCTCTTACTTAAAAAATGTCGTCTAGGCCCCTTTGTCTAGTCGTATTTCTCGTCGACACTCGACTCTGTTCGGACTCTGTCTCGAAATCTCACTCTCTGCACGGCTACCGAAATGGTCGGTCATTTATAGTTCGAAACTGTCTGGCTGACACAACTTCAGTCGTAGATCGTCTCGCCTGATATATCTTAAAATGTTACGATTATCAAAGATTAAAGAAACGGTTGTTTCCTCAACCAATAAGTCGTGGTAATCTTCTTTGCGGACGAGAATGATCTGAACAGGATAAGTCGGTCCACTTTTACCCGTATAACAATAATGCCTGTTGATTAAATATAAACAGCTTAATAACAGTATATCAAGTGAAATACAATCACCTATCGTATGGCATCTACAGATATACAAAACAAAATACAGCGTCTGGACTGGTTATAAGTATGTTGGTGGTGCCCGTGGTCTAATGGTTATCGTCGTAGGAAATGGACACGGCGACACGAGTTCAAATCCTGGACGAGACTGATTGCATTTCACATAACACTAATACTCTTGGGAAAGGTATGAATCCAATTATTCTCCCTCCAGCAATGGGTAAATAGTAGGGCAGACTGGGATCTTCAGCCTTGGTGAGGTAACTAGTCTAGGAGAAGGAAAACTGAATTAAAACCTGTTAAACTCCACTAAAAAATGACCTTGTGTCATATCCTGCCCGAGCGGAGGGGTTGGTAAATATGATAAGTATGTCGGTGGACACACTTCGGCCGGCCGTGGTGTCAGCGGCACGGGTCTGGTCGGGGGCGTCACGTCACTGGACATACCTCGAGCCTCAGGGAGCCGTCCCCTCAGGCTTTAACCCAGAGGCGCCACTTTTTAGGGGTGCGTCTGGGCTTTGGCTCTGCGACAGACCCACCTTTAAAAAAGGCCTTGTGCCACACTCGTCCGGTTGGTGCGACGGAGGACAAATACCGTAAAATGCTTCAGTCATTTGTTCATGAGTGCGTACGAAAGTTGGCTATTCGGTATAATAGCTCGGCCGACTGCTATCAAAATTGCTCGTGTGTTATGTGTCTCCCTAAATACGAGTTGCTTAGTCCACTTCGCAGTCCAAACACCAACTAATTTGTGACATCAAAACTCAGCCATCATATGCACACCTAGTCCTAATCTAAATCTACTCCCACGCTGAAAATACATCTCAAATCAGCTGTAGTTTAATTTAAATTAAAAGGAGTTCCCTTGCAAGCAAGAATTCCATTTCACCCCAAACAATATTTCCAATATTGTCAGCCCTATCTGGCCATAACCTCCACACATTGACCTCTTGCTACATGGGTTCACAACTGTGTCTTCTCAACAATCAACTTGTTCACTGGGAAAATTGTAAAATTCGGATTTTTCACATTGACCTAATTCAGACAGCTGCGAAGAAAATCATTTTCTGCAATATTCTCAAAAACAAGTTCCACTTGCTCCACCCAACCAGTTAACTTCCTTACACAGCGACCATTTCCTACGACGATAACCATTACACCACGAGCGCCTGTTTATACCCATATATAATTTGTAAACAGTTTTTATGCAACAATTTTTACACGTGCCAGGATTTATTTGTCTGCCCAAAGTTAAATGGTTTCAAATATTGCTAAAACTAATAGTTTTATTTGCACACAGTTAAATCAAGTAATGCTATGTAACACTAGTAGTTCTATTTGTTACAATTATATTTGTTACAATTATATTTGTTACAATTATATTTGTTACAATTAAATGGTTTCAAGTATAGTAAATGATTAAACGGATTTATTTGAACCATAGTTGGGACTCTCACTCCGGATCAAAGTGGAGCTGTGAGTAATGGCAATGAAGTAGTACTCCACATTCTCCAAAGTTCTAGGACTGGTATCTTACTATTACATGGTGTAGTGTCGTAAAAAGGACACTCGTTGGGGTGGAGGTCTTATCTCTCTGCAGAGATGCAGTTGGTGTTTTCTACCGTATCCACCAACTGACTGGGTTCTAAACTAGATCTGTTTGAAAATTACGTTGTATTCAATTGTACAGCGTCAACACCCCCCAAACTTTTAAGCTTTCAGGCACATCAACCTTCGTGGGTTATTTAATGCCAAAGCTATCCTTGTTGAAAAACTGTAGTGTAACTATTTAACCTATATCTGGGGGAGGTTAAAGGGGGTTATACCTTTCCAAGGGTATTAGTCCGAAAATGAAAGTAATAGCAGGACTAGAATTCGAATTCGCTTTTCAACACTGTCGTAGCCCAGCACTTTAGCCACTGCACCCCGGGGAACTCCCAAAATCTTTCCAGAAACAACTACAAAAAAATGTAAATATGAATGTACAAGGAATGAGATTCACAAATCTCTAGGCATGAAATAACCCTAAACAGGTTGACATGCTTTTAAAATCAATCATTCTCCTCCCTGGACGACTGGCGCTGCACGATCATTCTATTAAGATTTTTACACACTAGTCCTACAACCTTACTAAAATAAATATTAAAAGTTAAAACGTTCACACACGCTTTCTGACAGATTTTCTTGGCAGACAAACGCTCCCCATTCATCAGATAAGCATTATACCATTTTTCTATTTCATATATTGACCACTTTTTGCGGTATCACATTAATCTATCTGCTCTACTTAGTCTAATTGATTGATTTTAAAGGCGTGTTAATCCGTCAAGGGTATTTAATGAGAAGAGGTTAGGGAAATGCGTTCATTGTACGTCCATTTTTTTGTGCAGTTGGTTCTTAAGAATTGTTTTGTCCTATCGAATATAAATCATTTTAAAACTGATCTTTTTGATCGATAGATGGGACGTTGACAGACACTACTACACCAGGTCATTGGCATGATGGTTAGAGTGTTCACCAATGGCCTGGAAGACTTGAGTTCAATCCCAGGTCGAGTCATACCAAAGACTCAAAAATGGTACTTGAGGCCTCCTTGCTTAACACTCAGCAATATAAAGTAGGAATCAAGGATAAAGTGCAGCTATCCAGGAAAAAGAGTAGCGCCTTCTCATACACCTTGGTGTAGTAGCTATCGAAAAGGGAGCCTTCGGGTCACCCTCGACAAAGGTCGCCAACTTTACCTACTCTGGGTCAGAGAGGATCTAGGAGTAGTGTCTATACCCACCAGATCTCCGGAACTGAAGCAGTTTTGGTTGGGTTGGTTTTCTTTTTTGGGATACAAAAAGAGCCTTGCCAACAGGGCGTGCTCTCGTTTTCTTTTGTTCTTGCTTTCTCAATTTCTTGTGGTTCTTTTTTTTCTTTCTTCCTTTATATCGTTTCTTTTTCTCCCTAATTCTTTTCATGGTTTTTCTTATATATCTCTCGTTTAATATTATTATTATTTGTGTGTTTCTCGCTTGTTCAGTTGGTTATCGTTACAACTAAAGATTTAAAAATTTCCCGCCCAATCTCATTTGTCAGCATTATACCGTCACACAATCGACTCTACCATTTAACCTTTTGCAATTATAAACCGCCGATAATCCATTCTGTTTGTAATCGATGTTGTTCAACTCGATAAAATCTCATCAACCTTCCAAATTATATTTAGTTAAAAACAACCAAACAAAAAAAAAAAAACAAGAAAAAAAAAGCACTGATTTTTGTTGTTTTGTGCACATTTGCTTCAAATCACCGATGTGAAAAATTTCGCCAAGTTAAACTTTCGTGCTGCTTCTTAGCATCTGTGAATGAAGTTTCACAGCTTGTGTATTTAGTGACCTTTTGCTTGGTTTCTTTGTTTAATAAGATGTCAACCTTTGTGGGTCACTTAATGCTCAAGCCACCCTTGTAGAAGAAGAGCAGTGATTCTATTTAACCTATGGTGACGAGGATACGAGAAATTTATACCTTTCCAAGGGGTAATAGTCCGGAAGTGAACGTCATAGAATGATTAGATTTCGAACTCACCAACTTAGAGGCCACAGTGTGGAACACAAGCCAGGGAGATTATCCCTTAGAGTTTTATATTAAACTTTACACACACACACACACACACACACACACACACACACACACACACACACACACACACACACACAACTACCTATATATATATATATATGTATAAGAGACAGAGACAGAGACAATAGACAGACAGACAAAGGAAGGAGAGGTTAGGTTGTATAAGGGATGCAAATGTCTCAAACAACTTTTAGACAACACAGAATAATAAAACTTGTATGAAAATGAAGTAGATTGATTTATCTTCCAAACGACAAGTTTATCTTATACATTTTTCTAAAAATGTTAGTATCTCAATACCTCTTTTGTTATCACCTAATGAAGGTGAAAAGGTGAAACTTACGGATATGATTAATATAATTATATATATATATATATATATATATATATATATATATATTTATATTAGTTTGACTTCTTTGTTTTAATGGCATATCACCCCTCTTGAGCTATTTAATGCCAAAACCATCCTTGTAGAAGAACAGTAGTGGTACTATTCAACCAATA
>OY757906.1:29964860-29974860 GCA_963585895.1 Sepioteuthis lessoniana
ACGAACAATGAACACGATTTCCTAAATTCTTAAAATAACCCTTGACGAGTTGACAGACCGTTAAATTCAATCAATCTTTTTCTCATGAACCTTGAAACTAAGTAGATGATTTGGTTTCTTTGTTTAATGGCATATCAACCTTTGTAGGTTATTAAATGCCAAAGCCATTCTCCTACAAAAACATTAGTGGTACTATTTGACCCATAGATGGGAGGATAAGGAGGTTTATACCTTCCCTAGGGTATTTGCCTGAAAGTGAACGTAATAACACGACTGGAGTACGAACTCGCTTACTATAATTCCAAAGTCGATCACTTTAACCATTACACCACGAGGACACACCCAAACTAAGTAGATTCTGCTCAGATAATAACAAAGTGAATTAACATAATGACAACCTAAAATAGCAATTCATAGCACTAGGCTGCTACCATAATGTAAGTGAAAATCGAATAAAAAAAACTATTCGACAGGATACAAAAAATTAAAACCAAAAGAGACTCCAAATCGCATTCTTCTGGTACAAACATTTAACGACTCTTCTACCATTAGCTCAAATAATTAAAAGCTGTTGGCTATTTTCAAAGAACCAGACATACCTGCCTATCATCGACCACATAACCACACAGAAATAATAAAAATCAACAATATATTAAATAATAAAGTAATCCATAAGAAACCCTCTGGAAAATCCACTAGATTTTGTCAACGAATGTAATATTAAGACCAACCTACGCTGCAAGCACTTTAAATTCACCAACTCCTTCATCAACATCACAAAAAAGAATACTTTTAAAATTCACCACGTTTCTAATTGTAGACATAAAAATGTAATATACTTGTTGGATTGCAAACATTGCCTAAAACAATATACTGGAAAGTCAGAATAGCGATTTTATTTTTGACAAAACGACTAGACACAAAATTAAATCTCTTGATTATAATGAACTACTTTCAATAGAACAAAAAGACCATGAATTCAAATTAGATGCAAAATACACCTTAGAAAGAGTTGAAACAAAATCACGACGATATTAGAAATACATGAAGATAAATGAAAAAAGCGGCCTCAAATAATTAACACCTAATGACTTTAAAATCAAGTTAAACCAATCTCAAAACACAACATGTGAATTGGATGGATAGGTGGGGTATCAGATAAATATCTAAAAAAATAATTGTTTATATTACATATTTAGTTGAAACAGTTACGGCTGATTTGATGGAGTTCCCAGGTCCAACATACACCTTCGATATTGCTTTCCAAATGTGACCCAGTACGTCATATGGTCATGATATATATAGGTTAATACACATTCATCCAAAAATACTTGAATACTAAAAACATCATTCTCATTTAACGCTCCATTATTGGTTCATTTTTCGTTGATTTTTTTGTGGTCTATCAACTGATTAAAAACACTTGAAAATAATTTTCTCCTAACGATGAATTAAGGACAAAACTAGCTGAGAGCAATTAAAAATTAAAAAGTAATTAGAACAATTCTTACTATTTGTTTTTTGCTTATCTTGTCTTTCACACACACACACACACACACACACACACACACACACACACACACACACATGTATACAGGGGGCGCTTGAGTAGGCACACAGTTCTTAACAAAGAAAGCACGTGTACAATACCCACTGCATTTAGTATATAAACAAATCAATACTGCATATGCATGTAACAACAAGTACAGTTTCCCTCCACGGCTCTCTTGAACATTCATTATTCTCTGTTCTCCAGAATCAATTTTAAATCCATTTACGTTCTTTGCCCGCCAAATTACCAGCCATGGTTGAATTACCACTTTATCAGCAAAACATTTATCTTTATAAAAAAAAAAAATAAAAATAAAAGCTTACGATAAAAGTATTATCATAGTTATGTTAAATATATTATGTTTAATGACACTGAAAAAAAAAACAAAAAACAAAAGCCAGATTAATATAATATGCTAATAATTCTAATGAATAAAGTATTATAACGTTGGTGTAATACTTACTATATACCTAATTTTGCCCCCCATATATACAGTAGCGTCCAAAACTAAGGGACAAAATTTTAAAACCTAATATTTGTTAGAAATAACAACTGTGAAAAGCTGAAATTTTGACAAATGGTAGTCATTATCATTCATAATAACATACTAAAATTTGAATTATTTGCAAATTAGTGTCGAGGGTTGTCAAGAACTGATTCGTTCTTGTAGTCGATGTGCAGCTGTCATTGAGAGCAAGGGCTCATTTACTAAATATTGATTGTACATGTATTTTTATTGTTTTTTGGCTGTTTACATTGTTTTTCTTAATTTTGTCCCTTACTTTTGGACGATCCTATTTTGAAAATAAATAAATAATTGTTATAATTCTTTTTCTATCCTTTGCAAATGATTCAAATTTTAGTATGTTATTATGGACGATAACGACTACCAGCTGTCAAAATTTCAGCTTTTCACAGTTGTTATTTCTAACAAATATTAGGTTTTAAAATTTTCTCCCTTAGTTTTGGACGCTATTGTATATATATATATATTATATATTCAACCTCGTACAAAACGGGGGGTGTCCTCGTGATGTAATGGTTAAAGGAATGGACTGCAGAATCGTAGTACGCGAGTTCATACTCCAGTCGCGCTATTACGTTCACTTTCTGAAAAATACCCTTGAGAAAGGTATGAAACCCTTATCCTCCCAGCTATGGGTTAAATAGTACCACTACTGTTCTTCTAGGAGAACGGCTTTGGCATTAAATAACCTAAAAAGAGTTGATATGTCATTAGACAAAGAAACCAAACCAATCATACAAAACTTATCTTAAGAAACTAGAAGCTGAGCGTAGATCAATTGTTTGTACACCATTCCGGAAGAGCTTGTGATGTAACGATTACCATCGGATGAAGTGGACTCAGCTACCTGAGTTCAAAACCTGGGCGAGGCTGTTTGCATGTTACATAACGAAAATATACTTGAGAATTGTATAAATTCTCAAATTCTCTCTCCGCAGATGAGCTAATAGTAGGGCAATCTAGGTTATTTAACAGTTGTGATGCTGAAAAAAGAAAGACACAGGTAACGCAAAACGATTGATAGAAAAACATATATATTCAAGTAACAGAAACAAGATACAAGTGAATTTGGTTAAAGAGTAGTTAGATGATAGGAAGCTAAGAGTCCAGTTGGGTAGCGACTATCCGTCAACTACGCAGATTGTATCACGCGATCTGGTAAACTCCACCAAACGCTCTCGTTGACGTGAATTTATGGAGGAGGGAGAAGCCATTATGTTGGGAGTACAACATTAACCTTGTTATGGCAACAGGTCTAGGAGAAGGAAAGGTGATTTTCAAACCAGTCAGACAGCTGGAGAGGGATGGGCTCCGCTTGGCTATTCCTACCCAAGACACATTAGATGAGCAGTGCCCTCGCGAATAAAACAGGTTACGGGACCGATGCATTAACAGTGACAGACTATTACTACCGTTATTAAAATGATTTTGATCCCGCCAAAGCTTAACTAAACCTCACTTTGGTAAAATGAATTGTAAGTTAATCTAGCAGATAAATGTCATGAAAGTAGTGGCCCACTTGATGCCCTACAACAAAGTCTTTTCGTCAGAATCTGTTTCATAAATAATTAGGGTGTCTAACTGTGGATCACTGGTCAGCACATTAGTGACTTACACATATGTATATACCCAACCCCTCTGCACAATCAGGAGGCGACAGAAGGTCAGTATTAGTTAACGAGCTGTTCTTGTGACCTGTTTCGTTAATCGATTCGATTTTCACTGGTGATCGTTTGGTTTGATATTGTCTCAGGCTGATTAGCGTATTTTCATAACCTTTGCTTTGGGGTAGCAAACTAGTTTGGTTTCATTACAGAAGCAATTTTAATCCTCATTGTGACCTTGTGCCAGACTTAAAATTACTAAATAAATGGGGAAATTGAATAATATTTAACATTAACATTTAACGTCGATAATCTCTACTGTATAATGACTTCCTTTTTTCGTTGGAAACCTCATACATTTGACCTTGTGTCAGATTATATTTGGTTAACAAATACATATTATTGTGAATTCCTTAATGTACAACTACATTGGCTTTACATTTGCACACACAAACACACACACACACACACACACAAACACACACACACACACACAAACAAATATATTGCCCAGTCAGCTGTCATTTCAACAGAATCCAAACAAATGACTTTTGCCAAATTGAATCGTTTGAAATAGAACTGTTAGATAATTTAACAGTGTAAGTGAATGACTGATGTTTAAATTGTTACTGCTACATAGCAATTCTTAAAAACATTTAATCGTGTACAAAAAATAAGCTCAGATTTTTTAAAAAATGTTATCAACAAAATGTTTACAAATCATATATTTATTATATATGTTTACTGAGGATTTGGCATGAAATAACCTACCATGGTTGATATGCCAACACGGAATACTTCGACATTGTTGCAGGAGTACTACAAGGAGACACGCTAGCCCCATACCTCTTTATCATTTGTCTGGACTACGTGCTTAGAACGTCGATCGACAAAATCAGAGAAAATGGCCTCGAGCTGACTAAGAAAAGAAGCAAAAGGTACCCTGCAAAAACAATCACAGACGCCAACTACGCTGATGACTTGGCGTTACTGGCGATTACGACTAATCAAGCAGATACACTACTACATAGTTTGGAACGAGCCGCAGTAGGCATTGGCCTCCATGTCAATGCACACAAAACGGAATATATGTGTTACAACCAAACGGGCAACATCACCACACTAGACGGAGCCTCTCTGAAACTAGTAGACAAATTCACCTACCTAGGAAGTAGCGTCTCATCAACCGAAAACGACATCGACACACGACTGACGAAAGCATGGACGGCTATCGATAGGCTCTCGATCATATGGAAATCAGACCTGACCGATAAAATGAAACGCAGTTTCTTCCAGGCAGCGGTTGTATCGATACTGCTATATGGATGCACTACATGGACGCTAACTAATCGGCTGGAGAAGAAGCTTGACGGCAATTACACAAGAATGTTGAGAGCAATCTTGAACAAGTCCTGGCGACAACACCCCACGAGACACCAACTATACGGCCACTTGCCTCCCATCACGAAAACTATACAAGTTAGACGAACCAGAAACGCAGGACACTGCTGGAGAAGCAGGGACGAACTCGTAAGTGATGTACTCCTATGGACCCCCACATATGGCCAAGCAAAAGCAGGACAACCAGCTCAAACTTACATACAGCAGCTATGTGAAGACACAGGATGTAACCCTGAAGACCTGCCGGAGGCGATGAATGATAGGGAGAAGTGGAGAGAGAGCGTCAGGGATATCCGTGCTGGCGGCACGACATGATGATGATGATGATATATATATGAGGATAATTAAATAAGTTTCCAAACTTTTTTCCTATGGGCACTTTTATTGATAGTACTCACATGAAACTCTAGTCTCCTTCGAAGTAATCTCCTCCAGCTGCAATGCACTTGTTGTACCGTTCCAACAACTTCTGGAACGCCCCATAGAAGTCCTCTTGTGTCAGCGTGTCAATGACCTTCGTCACAGCCTCTTTCATCTCCTCAATTGTCTCATAATTGTCTCTGAGCTTAGGGAATAACCAAAAGTCACAGGGAGCAAGGTCTGGACTATAGGGAGGCTGAGGAACTGTCTTGGTCATATAGTGTGTGACAAGGATGGAGTTGTGGACTGGTGCATTGTTCTGGTGGAAATGCCACTGACCTGATTTGAAGAGTGCTGGCCTCTTCCGACGGAATATCTTCTTGAACTTCCTTAAAACCTCAACATTGTAACCCTAACCGTAACCCTTTGGCCAATCACCTCTGATGTATTGACTTGCTTACTCCTCCCACACGTCTCATCATCCCTCACAGACTCCCTGCCTTCCTTGAATCTCTTATACCACTCAAAAACTGATGCTCGATTCATGCAAGATGGTCGAAAAGCAGTCTGAAACATTCCATACGTTTCTGTGGCATTTTTTCCCAGTTTAAAACAGAATTCCAATTCGTGCTGTTGCTGTTCATTTGAAGCTGAAATATAAAAATTGGTCAGTCATCTCATAAGATGTATAACAATAACATACCGAATTTTCAATTTTAAATGCCTGTACAAAAAAGTCTGGAAACTTATTATAGGCACCTCGTATATATGCACACATACACAGTGGCCAAGTAATGGTCCGGAGCCTGGGGTTCAATCCCTGGTCGCGTCATACCAAACACTTTAAAAATGGTACTGATACCTCTTTACTTAACACACAATAATATAAGGTACGTATCAAGGGTAAAGTGGAGCAATCCAGGGAAAAGAGTAGCGCCCTACACCTCGGTTTAGTAGCTATTGAAAAGACAGCCTTCTGGTCGCCCTCGACTACGGTCGCCAAATTTACTTACTTTTACTTACATACATCCGTATACACAGAAATTGACCCCCCCATATATATATATATATACATATATATATATATATATATATATATATATATATATATATATATATATATACTATTCAATGTCATGTGTGTTTTGTAAAGTGATTCTATTGTAAGTGAAGACTTATTCCTCACTCAAACGAAGACTTTAATGTTTGCTACAGGCAAATTATCATTCTGCTAAAACACATTTCTCCGGAAATGAGATATGTCTTTCAAAACGTGAATTAACCAATCGACAAACAAATCTACAGATTTGAAAGAAATCCAAAAAGGTAAAAAAAAAAAAAAATAATAATAATAAGGAAGAAAAAAACAACGAAACAAAGTAAAACAAAAAATAAACAAACGAATAAAACCTGTAAACAAATAAATGATAAGATATTTACTGCGATACACGTATTTTGTCACTTTTGTGTATTTGATAGTTTATCCAGTTCTTGATTTCTGGCACAGTTACTCAACTTAGGTAAAGTTTAGGGATAAAAAAATCTCTTCCATTTGCGTTTGCCAAAGCGGAAATCGGTCAACAGTTATTTTTTTTAACGTCTGAACTCTAATTCTCAGGAGGAATAACCACAGTGTATTGCATGCCAAACACTCTACAAGGGTAAAGTCTTTTTTTCATGGCTCTCGTTGGATAAGGTTTCTTCAACGCAAACAATATGAAGAACCTATATAAAAATATCAACATGGATAACATTTGGTCCTTCTTGAAAGAAATACAGGATGTCTCAATATCCATGGGGCTCATGTGACGGCTAATACCTCTACTAGTAATCATGTTGTATTTTCTTGTTTCAAATTTGAAAATAGTATAACGACTATTAATCTTTGATCACAATGCCTTGGATAAGAAAAAAATATTTTGCCTAACTATTTATTTGGAGACAAAATCATTTAAAACTGTCTCAAAATAGATGCAACGCATTAATATGATAATGATTTATTACTGATACAAGAAAATAAAAAAAATTGCCAGTCCAGGAAGCTGATATAATAACAATTAAAAAACATTGATTTGATGTCTCTTGCTCCAAGGATACATTTTTTACAAGACGTGTTCCAAATGACCATCATTACGCAGGTCTCTTTAACAAATCATTATCATATTAATGGGTTACATTTATTTTGAGACACCCTGTATATTATACCAAAAATTATAAACGTATACATGAGCAGTAATGGTCATAGAAATACATTACAAAACCTTTCAGCTCCCAGAACCAGAACATTTATGGAAATTATTGTCTCTTAATACACCGGACATTGGCCTAGCGGTTAGAGTGTTCGCCAATGGCCTGGGAGACCTGCGTTCAATCCTAGGTCGAGTCATACCAAAGACTTTAAAATTGGTACTTGATGCCTCCTTGCTTAGCACTCAGCATTATAAGGTACAGATCAAGGGTAAAGTGGAGCAATCCAGGGAAAGGAGTAGCGCCCTCCCCTACACCTTGGTGTAGTAGCTATCGAAAAGGGAGCCTTCGGGTCACCCTCGACTATGGTCGCCAACTTTACTTATATTAGCATATATCAGAGCTAGAAAGTTATTTTAACGATAGCAGTACAATTTCGATGATAAATCTGTTCACAAAAATGTTACCATAAATTTTTCGATAAAAATGCTATCTGCAAAACTAAAACAAAACTTCAAAAAAGTTTGCCCCAAAATTCAACATCACAGTTAATGTTTGGCAGAAGGCCCACTGTCCAATATACCAACCAAAATCGTAATCCCAACTTCAACAAAAATGGACATAATACATCAAAATCTATCAAGAATAATGATAATTATTCCTTTCAGATCTTCAAACTATTGTAATATATTCAAGAATGTTGATGAAAAAAGTGTAAGTCTGATTAGTTTATTCAGAAGAACACCTAAGTTTTACGTGTAATCAATAGTGAGCAAAGCACGTGACGTAGGTCAGGGGATTTATGCAAAAGGCTAATACAAAGCAATCAATTGAACAACAATGAGGATCAAGAGAAAGAGTCAGAAGGGAAAAGAAGAAAGATTTCATCCGGGTTCTTGCTGCTCTGGTTTCCTTGTTAGACCGAAAAAAAAAAGTATCTTTTTTTTCAACCTCTCATTTTTTTTTCTCCATTCTTCATATGAAAAAAGCGAGGACTTTCATTCAGAACAACACAAGTACGATTGACTGACACATTGATTGATTAATTTTGACGGCATGTCAAGCTGTCTAGGGTTTATCTTATGCTTATGCATACGTTCATATTTACAAATCTTTTTGCGTAGTTAGTTATTTAAAGATTTTTGCACACAGTCCAATCGAATACGAATATTTTTTTTAAACAGGGGCTATTTGACCAATAGATGGGACTTTAGCACGTACTACCACTCCGGGTCAGAGTAGAGTTGGAAGCAATGTCAATGAAAGGGTATACATATGAATAACTGGATTTGGCATGAAATAACCCATAAGAGGTTGATATACCATAAAACCAAACCAAACTAAAACAATTTAACAATAAAAAAGCAAGGTTTGGTTACGGTCTATGAAAATGAAAAAAAGTTACATAAGTATCATCAAACGATTTTTTTCGTAAATTATTCTCAACAGAAAAACTTGATAATACGTATATCGACTGAATTATTGTTTTAAAATGACAAAGATAAGGAGAATGGTTTAAAAACTGATAGAATAATGAAAATATTCGCATCAATCAATGCAAGAAGGTCAACGATAATATCGACTAAAAAGCAGCAAATATGAAGCGAAGATTAATTTAACGGCATGTCAACGCATCAGGTTGTTATTTTATACCAAGAAGTTAAGGAATCGTGTTCATTTTACCTTTATATTTACATAATTTCTGTAACTGATTAGAACTTTTGCACACGGTCTTATCGAATACGAATAATTTTGAAGCAGATCAACTCGACCCAAAGAAGGGACCCTAATTAGTACCTCCATTACGAGTATGAATAGACTGGAAATGATAGCAATGAAGGTGTACTCTGCACTCCCTAGAAGTGGAGCCTTTTTGAAGGGGGTTCTATAAATGTAATTGAATCAATGAAATTATTAAAGTTATTATATTTGCATTGATTTCTTGATAACCGAATTCCTTTTAGCAAGCGCCCAGAAAGGATCAAATTCATTGGAACAACAGTAGTAATGGTCAGTTACTATCAATATAGAATTTTTTCTTTTTCGAGACCAGTTGCCATATCTGGCTTAAGGAACTTTGATTGCCATACTATTTACTCATATCCGGAGCCAGGATCTTGGATTCATACAATTCTCTAGCATCTTTTCGTTATGTGAAATGCAAACAGCCCCGACCAGGTTTTGAACTCGGGTAGCTGAGTCTACTACATCCGTTGATAACCATTTACATCACAAGCTCATATATATATATATATATATATATATATATATATATATATATAGTGGGTGAAAAATTAGGTATATAGTAAGTATTAAAATTAAGACACTAACTATACAGCACTTGCCTCCCATCACAAAAACTATACAAGT
>OY757906.1:29979860-30052360 GCA_963585895.1 Sepioteuthis lessoniana
TATCAAAGGTGGACTTGGAACGCTACCGTTTTATCGAAGAAAAGACTGAAAGAGAGGAAGAATGACAATTCGAATTTGAACTATGATTTTTCGTGAAGCCGTTAACTGAAATGTCTGGCAAGAAACAGACATTGCTTCATCGAAATGAAACCAAACGACGGAAAGAGAGAGAGATAGAGAGAGAGAGAGAGAGAGAGAGAGAGAGAGAGAGAGCAAATTAAATTCTTGCCTTTTAGTTTCTTTTGTTTTCTTGAACGTTTTAGTCTTAAACTCCATTTGTTACTCGCCTGGGTTCATTTTGTGAGATAAAAAGAAGTAAATATATGAATAAGATATACAAAAAGAATTTTAATCCCACAGACTATTCTTACAGTACCCCCTTTAGAATGGTAAAACGCCCTCCAGAAATGGACGTGCCGAGTATGACACTAAACTCAATCTAACTGCAAGACTTCAGTTTTAGAGATCTGAGTTGTGTGGATTACCTCTTCATTGCCATTCCCCCCAGATCCACTCTGACCTGGTGTAATAGTACCTATTAGGATCTCAAATAGATCTGTTTAAGAATTATTAGCATTTTATAGGATCATGTGCAAAAAAAGCAAGCTCTTATAAAACTACGCAAAAAATATAAATATGAAATTACAATGAATACGATTCCATAACCCCAAAGTATAAAATAACCCTAGTCGTGTTGACATGCCGTAAAATCAAGCAATTCTCTCCCGTTTTTTTTTTTACTTAGACTGAAACAATAGTCCCGTTTACGAACTGGTTTATATGACCATAATCCTGCGAATATTTTGTTTAATGACAGATCAACCTTCATGGGTTATTAAATGTAAAAGCTATCCTTGTAGAAAAACAGCAGTGGTACTTTTCAACTTATAGCTTTCCGGAAGGTATAAATCTGAATCTGAATGGAATAGCGTGACTGGGGTTTGATCTCACTTACTACGATGTTGCAGTCCAAAACGTTAACCTCTACGCCACGGAGATTTCTCAAAAAATGTTCCCGTTTTTATGTTTAATATATACTTGCTTAAATGACCTTGATGTCATGTCATATCATACTCGTAGAATTAATTGAAAAAATTACGAGACATGCACTATAATTGGCATCTAATTGTTACCTCCATTGAGAAACTTTAATTATCAAGTTGAACACAAACTAAGACCCACGCTTAAATTATTGATTTGCAAAATGGATTATGAATTGCTTTATTCTCTAAGTTTTAAAGCTATTGCGTCAATACAGCTTTTATGGTGGCCATATGCGTTGTTGAATGGGGGAAGAAATTACAAATTTACTTTTGTCTGTGTTCTGTTGCATCACTAAATCACGAAATAATGGACAAAGAATACGAGATTTGGGGAATTACCCGGTTATATTCCCCTGATGCAAAAATACGGTCCTACCACTTTTAGAAAATGCTTTTTTCTTTATAGAAATAAACTAAGCACAAACCTGGTTTGATTTGGTTATTTGTTTTAAAAATATATCAATATTAATGGGTTATTTAATGCAAAACCATGTTTATATATATATATGGGAAATCAACTGATTTTCAGATTTAAAAAGTGTTGATTTTTGTGTCAAATGTAGATTTGAGAAGCTGTAATTTTTCCATTTGTATTTTTGCATTTATTAACAAACTAGTTTAGAGATATTTCGCAGACGATAATGTTTGACTTGCTGCCAAAAATTTGATGGATCAAAACACAAAATAATTTAAGAAATCTTTTCCCCCCTCTAAAAGGTTTAAAAGACATTATTTAACCTATTAGAATCTTAGATAAATTATCAACTTTTTAAAAATCTAATTACGAGCCTACCTCAAGTGTATGAATATGCAAAGAAATAAATATCTATTTCTTCAGTTAGAGGGAATTAATCTGTACTTTCTCAAATATCTCTCGGCTAAGTTTTTAAGTGAACATTTAACATTGTTTTCTTTTAAGAATGCATCTTATTTCAACATTATTTAATTATCTTAAAATTGAACAATTTTTTTTGATTACATTATTTATTACGTTACAAATATTCGTACAACTCGTCAATCTGTCTACCTTGGATAGAAAAATTCAGCAGCAGAAGTAGCAGTAGCAGCAGCAGCCGCATATACTTGAAAGACTAAATATATTTCTTTCTCTACATCGTGCCACTGTCACATAAAATTTTTTCACTCACAAAATATGTCCAGTTAGATTTGTCCAAAATATGTCCAGTTAGACTAACATTATCTTTTTCTTGCAAGAAAAGACTTTGTAATGTTGGTTTTTCAGCAAAATTTTCACTCAATTTTGTCGGAAAAAAAATTGTAACAGGGCGATACTTAAAGTGCAGGCAGCAATCGGGGTTGCAAAAAAGAATTGCTCTTTAAGCGACCCGCCCAACAAGGTCTGGTAACAGGACTATCCCAATTTCTGGGGTAGAAAAATAACGGTCTGGTCTCTTTGGTAAGACGATTTAGAATGACGAGGAAGAGGTGACTAAACCTGAATATATAGGGTGTAATCACCTCTCACTCTCACCCCTCCTACTCTCAACTCTGACGAGGAAGAGGTGACTAAACATGAATATATAGGTTGTAATCCCCTCTCACTCTCACCCCTCCTACTCTCAACTCTGACGAGGAAGAGGTGACTAAACCAGAATATATAGGGTGTAATCACCTCTCACTCTCACCCCTCCTACTCTCAACTCTGACGAGGAAGAGGTGACTAAACCAGAATATATAGGGTGTAATCACCTCTCACTCTCACCCCTCCTACTCTCAACTCTGACGAGGAAGAGGTAACTGAACCTGAATATATAGGTTGTAATCACCTCTCACTCTCACCCCTCCTACTCTCAACTCTGACCATAAATATCAGAAGCTGATAGACATTCATGTCCGCCAATATATCCCCCGAAACGGAGCTTGCAAGACGTAAGTAACTCTCTAACTCATTTCTTTTTCCACACACTCCCAACAAAACAAGAAAAAGAAAAAATTCAAGAAGGAAAAAGAAATAAAAGAACATAATGTCCAATCCACCGTTTATAAGGAACATGGTATCCTCCTTTGTCCCTTACAACATGCTATTGCTTATTGCCGTTTTATGCAGATATAAGACTTGGTCTACCTCTACGTCGTTTTCTGGGCGCGCATTCAGGGCAGTACCATTTCCGTCGTCTTGGGGGTGCCTCATCAATGCCAACACATCGAAAATGATACCATTCGTCACATGAATCGCATCCAATCATGTCCTGATCTAGTTGAGGAGCATTGCATATTGGGCACAACCAGACAGGGTCTTCTGCATGGGGAGATAAACACGATGGCTCCGTGTCCCCACCAACAGCTGGATCATTCCCGGTCGGTTGGATATAATCTGTGATCTCTGGTTGTGTAATATTGTTAGGAGTGACAGAAAGCTCCAAAGGATATAGGTGTTTCAACGAGTGGACTTCCTCAAGACCATCTCCTCTCCTGACACGGGCTGATCTGACTATATCATCATTGCTCCTCAATGGTTCCCAAAATCCAAAATGGTCTCGGTTTTATGGGGCTCTTGACCAGCACTACATCATCCTTCTGAAGGCGATTCTCCGATCACAATCGGGAGTGTCCAGGAGATTTCCGTCCTAGGTCCAAAAGGTATTCATTGTACCACAACTTATGGAAGTTAGCCAACCATTCATTCCTGAGTTCCATGGTTCTGATCAGCCTCTCCCTGCTGGGTGGCACTGCCGTAGCAAGATCTCTCTGCCCCAATTGCAACAATAACCCGGGGTTCTTATTAGGGTTCAAGAACATGTTGGGAGTGACAGCCATAGCATTACTGTTTGCAGACACCTGGTAGGTTAGAGGTCTATTGTTCACCGACCTCTGAATGTCAGAGATCACGGTCACTAGCGTAAAGTAATCCAATCTTCTCCTACCAATGATCTTAAACAGGCAGATTTTTATTGTTTTGATGCAACGTTCCCAAGTCCCTCCATACCATGGCGAAAACAAGGGAATTGTATTAAGTCTCATGTCACAAGAGCCAAATTTATCCTGGTATTCGTTCATTAGAAAAAGACGATCAAAGAGTTTGCCACCCACAATAAAGTTTTTGGAATTGTCACTATAAATAGCCCTCAGAACTCCATATTGATTTGTGAAGCGGGCCAGAGCTTGAAAAAAGGACAGTACGCTTATGTCCGGAACCACCTCTATATGGACAGCTCTCACATTCATGCAAGTAAAAATCAGTAGGTACATTTTTCGGTCCGAACTTCCATCCTTTACCCAGACATGGCCGGGGAAGTCAACTCCAGTATGTTGGAACGGCACTTCAAAATCAGCACGAGGAGCCGGTAGACTGGCTACAGTATTGGGTAGTACAGGTCTGGAATTGTACCGCTTACATCTAGCACAAGATGCCAAGACCTTATTTACTGCTTGTCTACCCTGTGGAACCCAGTAGCCACTCTGCCTCAACTCAGCCAAGGTTGCTCCAGTTCCCAAATGAGAACAATTCACATGACAGTCTACAATAACGAGTTTTGTAACAGGGTGATGTTTCCCTAGCAAAATGGGATTTTTTACCTCGTACGCAAGATGTGATGATCGATCCAGTCTTCCCCGAGAGCGGATTAATCCATCAGAATACAGGAAAAGATCCAAGGCGCAAAATCGCATGGGTTCCTGGTTCCTCATAGGCTCCTTCAGATACTCAATCTCTTCAGGAAATTCCCGTCTCTGGAGTAATCTCATCCAATAGATTGCGGCCTTGGAATTGTTGTCCCATACACGCCCCAGTTTGATGGCCAAAAACTTGTAGACCAATGAAGTAACCCTCAGCAGACGAGAAAAAGTTGAGAACCTATGGATGGGTATGACAGAAGGGCATTCTTGGTCCAAGACCAGTGAACAGTTCATAGAAGCACGAGCCATCTGTCGGCAACGTTTATTTAAACATGGTAACTCTGGTGCAGGCCACTGAAGGAGTCCTTCACCTAGCCAAGGGGGACCAGCACACCGAAATTCAAAATTGGAGAGAAACCTATTCAATGTTAATTGTCTTGTTATCATATCGGCTGGATTTTGTGTCGTGACCACATACTTAAAAAGAGGTTTTAGTCCATATTGAGATTCTAACTCACAATTCATTCGTAGGACGTCCTTCAATCTGTTTTAGTGCAAGATAAACTGCCATTAGCTCTAATACAAGCAGAGTTTCTTCTTTCATTGGGGCAACCTTTACCTTAGCGAACGGCCAGCAGGATCGTCTGTCTTGTACCACATATGCCGCAAATCCATAAGCTTCCTTAGATGCATCACAAAAGATGAACAAGTCACCAGGTTGTCCTGAAACAAGGGCTTGTCTATTAAAATTAATATCACTTAATCCTGACAGGTCCTTGGCAAGCTCCCTCCAACTACTCAAAATCTCAGGAGGAAGAGGATCATCCCAACCAAACTGTTTCCTCCACATAGTCCTAAGAAGAACACGGCTTCGGACTGTAACAGGGAGACAGAGAGACAATGGATCGAATAATTTTGAAGTTTCAGAAAGGATCCTTCTCTTCGTTGAGGCACCAGGATCCCATTGGACAGGGGCCACATGCAATTTTTCTGAAAGGGGATGGTATCGATACCCCAGTACCTTCTCCCATTCCTTGTCATGTACACTCAGCGTACCATCCCTTCTCATCCTATCTCGGAGGGCGTCAACATTGGTATTACAGGACTGGAGAATAAATCCTCCCTCTCGCAGGCGTTCCTTTGTAAGGGAATATAGTTCAACAAGTCTATGTGGATTCGCTTCAGCTGTAACTAAGTTATCCACATAAAATCGGTTTTCCATCATTTTACGGCAATCATCTAATGGGTACCGAGCTGCATGAAATTTAAGAATACATCCCAGTATGAACGGGCTGGCAGTGAATCCAAAAATCAGTGTAGAGTATCGAAAACATAGATGATCCTCGTCCTTGATGAAGAAGCAGAACTTGTTTTTGTCAGCCTCCAGGCTGAGACGAATCATCAGAAATGCTTTTCGAATGTCCGCCAACAGAATGTAATTATTAGCTCTGAAGCTCATCAACAAATTTAACATGTCTCCTGTGAGGTTGATGCCAGAGTAAGCGGCTTCATCTAGAGACATTCCGTTACCGGTCTTCAGACTGCAGTTGAACACAGGACGGATCTTGGTCGTAGCTGTAGGGTCACACTTAACAACAGGTCGATGTGGTATCCACACATAATTCCCAAATTCATGGACAGACACGAATATCTCCTCAATTATACCTTCCCGCTCCTGCTGCTGGAACACTTCCAAGTAGTCCTGATACATATTTGTTTTTATCAGGTCCTTAGTCACCCGGTCCAAGATACGCAAGGAAACCGCATGATTAGATGGGACCCTGGCCAACTTGTCAGCATGCCAGGGAAGCTCCACATAGTACTTGCCATCCTTGAACTCTATGGCATTTTGAAAGTGCCTCACCGGCTCTTGATCATAGTCAGAGAAGTGATTTTCATCATGTATTCCCAGAGATTCCAAGTTGAACATCTGTTCCAACCCCCTCTGTACTTCACTATCAGGGAAGAACTCTGCCAAGGGGTTTAGGTAAGAGGGTTGGCTTTCGAGAACAAAACACAGGTGGGATGATTTCACTTTAGGAGTTTGTGTCATTACCGAGTTAAACGAGAGATGTGCCACCTCGTGGAGAGTTTGATCCTTGGAGAAAAAGGATTCCACGGCTCTAAATGGAACAACACCTGCTGGTGTGGAAAAGGCCCATCCCTTCAGACAAGGAACAAGCTGACTGGGGCCCAATTGATGCAGGAGGTCCAAACCGATAATACCCTTGATCGGTATAAAGTCAGAGCCAGTCTCAAATTTCCCGGCCAGGGAACATTTAGCATCCAGGAAGGAATTTAACAAAGGTTCCAAATTTGTCAGTCGGACAGACAAATCTATCGACTCGGCTACTAAAACATGAGATGTAACTGGTTTTCCACAACCCAAATCGATTTCCTGAGCCACTTCCTTGAAAGTTTGATCACACTCGCCAAGCAGGTTGGATAATCTAATCTGGCAATTCATGCCAATTGTCTCTATTGAGCCCCAGCCACGCAGCACCTCAGCAGACAGATATGACCTCCCACTGCCTGTGTCCAGGAGGCAATTAACATCGACAGACTTCTTCCCCCTGATAAAAGTCACAAACAAAATTGGGGGGGGGCAAACTTCGAGAATACCCAGGCAACGTCTGAGGGCCGGCACCGATATGGAAAGAGGAGGTATTCTTGGGTCTACGTGCCACTCCCTGAGAAGAAATCCGTCCAGTATCTAAAGAAGAATTAGCAGATGTGCCTATTTTGACCTATAGTCGTTTAATTGCCTCTCATGTGAGCTCCAATATGGAAGACAAGGATGGTATGCGCTTCCCTGTCAACCCAATCATTTCCCCCTTTAGCTCCTTGGGAAATTTCAGAAAAAGGATCTTGGCCATTAACCGAGCTCCACCTGAATTATCCCCAGAAAAGTCGCAGGAATAGGTGTTTCCTAACTCCTCCAAGAGAGATGCAGTCCTGGAAATGAACTCGCCAAATTCCAAGTAGAAAATCTCCTTCTTTGGTAGGTAATCCAATATGTCTTGGAATATCTGATCAATGATCTCATCGATATTCAAGTATTCCTTCTTCAGTAAAGAAAGGGCACGATGATAGTTTGTGTTAGTGCAGCTTAGATGGTTGATTAGCCGCAAGGCTCTGTCTGTAAGGGAGCATTTCAAAAAATTTAGGCGTTCAGCGTCATTAGTCATACCAACCACACAGTTTTCGAATCTCGACAAAAAATTCTGGAAACTCATGTGATCAGTAGCCATCTCGGGACCACCGTATGTTGGGCCGGTGATCTGTATCTGCGGAGGTTTAACTATAAAGGAAGCTGAACTTCTTCTTGATGTCGAAGTAGATGTATTCATGAAAGAACTGGCAGTTGGTACAGCCAAGGAATCATCCAGTCCACCCAGCTCTATATGGTATTCCATGAGTTGGGAGGCCCAACTAACCTCTGTTTCCAGTACATCTGTATCTGGAGTGTGAGACAATTCCAGCTTAGTAATACATACGTCCATTTCATGAATATACTCCAAAATATCCTTGCAGAAGGTAGCATAAACTTGTGGGGTCACTCTATCCCCATGGCACAGCTTCAACCGTTCCTCAACCTTGATTTTCAGTACGGTCATCTGTTCCCTGGAAACCTCCATGTTGAGAAGGTAGAAGACCAATTAGGTAACAGGTCAGCAAAAACAAGAGAGAAACTCTTGAAAATTTCTTTCTTGCAATATGTCAGAAAAAAATTGTAGCAGGGCGATACTTAAAGTGCAGGCAGCAATCGGGGTTACAAAAAAGAATTGCTCTTTAAGCGACCCGCCCAACAAGGTCTGGTAACAGGACTATCCCAGTTTCTGGGGTAGAAAAATAACGGTCTGGTCTCTTTGGTAAGACGATTTAGAATGACGAGGAAGAGGTGACTGAACCTGAATATATAGGTTGTAATCACCTTTCACTCTCACCCCTCTTACTCTCAACTCTGACGAGGAAGAGGTGACTAAACCTGAATATATAGGGTGTAATCACCTCTCACTCTCACCCCTCCTACTCTCAACTCTGACGAGGAAGAGGTGACTAAACCTGAATATATAGGGTGTAATCACCTCTCACTCTCACCCCTCCTACTCTCAACTCTGACGAGGAAGAGGTGACTAAACCTGAATATATAGGTTGTAATCCCCTCTCACTCTCACCCCTCCTACTCTCAACTCTGACGAGGAAGAGGTGACTAAACCTGAATATATAGGGTGTAATCACCTCTCACTCTCACCCCTCCTACTCTCAACTCTGACGAGGAAGAGGTGACTAAACATGAATATATAGGTTGTAATCACCTCTCACTCTCACCCCTCCTACTCTCAACTCTGACGAGGAAGAGGTGACTAAACCTGAATATATAGGGTGTAATCACCTCTCACTCTCACCCCTCCTACTCTCAACTCTGACCATAAATATCAGAAGCCGATAGACATTCATGTCCGCCAATATATCCCCCGAAACGGAGCCCGCAAGACGTAAGTAACACTTTAACTCATTTCTTTTTCCACAATTTAAAGAAACAAAATTTATGGATATTATGTAGATTTGAGGTTTGTTAAATCATTTACAACTTTGTCTGATATATATATATATATATATATATATAAGAAAAAACAAAAACCGGTCACATAAGGATTATAAATTTATTTCCATCCTGTTAAATTTATGATCCTAATGTGACCGGTTTTTGTTTTTTCTTAAAGAAATTATTGCTCTGTAATGTCTGTTACATTCAACTCTTTACCTGGGAAATTTAAATGTTCACTGTCGAAAGTTTTTTTTTTTTGTCCTAATGGAATTACTCCCAACTCCAGTTTAACTGGACCGAATAATACTATATATATATATATATATAGGTTGGTGTTCGAGGTTAATGGTTACCGTCATAGAAAATGGACACTGTGACCTGAGTTCAAACACTGGAGATGAAAGTCTGCATTTCACATAGCACAAATACACTTGGGAAAGGTAAGAATAAAATTCTTCTTATTCCAGCAATGCGTAAATAGCAAAGCTGACTGAACTCTTTAACCTAGACATGCCAGCTGATCTAAGAGAAAGAAAACTCTGAATTCAAACCTGTTAAACTCCGCTTGTGTCTCATCCCGCTCATCCGGAGGGGTTGGTATATATATATATATATATATTTACTAATCTAATATCTACCTGTATTCACGGTACCAGAAAAAAACAAAAAAAAAAACCCTGCTAGGAACAAGAGATAAAAGTATCTCGAATCACCACCCAGGGGAAAAAGAAAAAGAGTTTGGGGTCAAAAAGAAAGAAAAGGCCAACCTCGTCCGATCCCTTGAAAAAAATCAAGGGATACGCAGTCAGTGGTCAAAAGAAAACCAAAAACCCTCCGTGAATCCTGCAATGCTACAATTACTAAAGTGCTCAACACAACACAAGTGGAGCCAATTATAAAATTAACCTAAATCGCGAGTCGAAAATCTTCTACTAAAGTTTCACCTTATCGGATCATCAGGAAGCCTAAGTTCGACTCTTAGGCTTCTTAGAGTCGAACTTAGGCTTCCTGATGATCCGATAAGGTGAAACTTTAGTAGAAGATTTTCGACTCGCGATTTAGGTTAATTATATATATATATATATATATATATATATCATCTTGTCGTGCCACGAGCACGGATATCCCTGACCCTCTCTCGCCACTTTTCCTTATCCTTCATCGCCTCTGGCATGTCTTCAGGGCTACATCCCGCATCCTCACAGAGCTGCTGAATGTATGTTCGTGTTGGTCGTCCTGCTTTTCCCAGGACATATGTGGGGGTCCATAGGAGTACATCACTTATGAGCTCGTCCCTGCTTCTCCAGCAGTGTCCTGCATGTCTGGTTCGTCTAACTTGGATAGTTTTCGTGATACTATTTACCAACCCCTCTGCTCGGGTAGGATATGACACAAGGTCAATTTTTAAGCGGAGTCTAACAGGTTTGAATTCAAAGTTTTCCTTCTCCTAGACTAGTTGCCTAACCAAGGCTGAAGAACCTAATCTGTCCTACTATTTACCCATAGCTGGAGGGAGAATAATTGGATTCATACCTTTCCCAAGGGTATTAGTGCTATGTGAAATGCATTCAGTATCGTCCAGGATTTGAACTCGTATAGCCGTGTTCATTTCCTACGGTGATAACGACTACACCACGGGCACCTCCATAGTTTTCGTGATGGGAGGCAGGTGGCCGTATAGTTGGTGCCTTGTGGGGTATTGCCACCAGGACTTGTTCAATATTGCTCGCAGCATTCTTGTGTAATAGCCGTCTAGCTTCTTCTCCAGCCGTTTTGTTAGCGCCCATGTGGTGCATCCATACAGCAGTATCGATACGACAGCTGCCTGGAAGAAACTGCGTTTCATTTTATCGGTTAGGTCTGACTTCCATATGATTGATAGCCTACTGATAGCTGTCCATGCCTTCGTTAGCCGTGTGTCGATGTTCTTTTCGGGTGATGAGACGCTGCTTCCTAGGTAAGTGAATTTGTCTACTAGTTTAAGAGGGGTTCCGTCTAGTGTGGAGATGTCACCTGTTTGATTATAGCACATATATTCCGTTTTGTGTGCATTGACATGGAGGCCTATGCCTGCGGCAGCTCGTTCCAAACGATGCAGTAGTGTTTCGGCTTGGTTGGGTGTATTTGCCAGTATCACTATGTCATCGGCGTAGTCGGCGTCGGTAATTGTTGTTGCGGGGTATCTTCTGCTTCCTTTCTTTGTCAGCTCGAAGCCGTTTTGTCTGATTATATATACAAATATACATATATATATATATATATATATATATATATATATATATATATATATATGCGAATATGTGTATGTGATTTATAGGCATATAGGTTGCAGGTAACTTCATTTTTAAATGAGTTAGAGCTCGTTTGTTTGCACACGGTTTAAATGGTTTTAAGTATTGCTATCTTTGCGCAATTGACTCTCAGTCATTGACTTCTAGAACCTTTAAGGTTTGGTTTGGTTTGGTTTGGTTTTATGGCACATAAACCATTGTTGGTAATTTAATGCCAAATCCATTTTATACATATAAACAGTTCTATTTCAAACAATTCAGTTTAGCAATTTAGTTCTATTTGACCCATTGATAGGAGCCTATCAGGCGCTACCACTCCGAGCCAGAGTTGATCTGAGAGTGATGGAAGTTAAAAGGGTATTCCGCATTCTTCAAAGCTCCTGCATTACTGGAGCATCTACAACAGATGATTCAGGGTCATATCCAGGACAATCGTTAGGAGGTGGGTCTTATCCCTCAGAAGAGAAGCACTCGTTGAATTGTACAGCCCCAACTGACTCGACAAAGAACCTTTAAGATGAAATAGGTTTGGGTATTTGTTTATTGTCATAAACTGGACAATCGTTGGTGGGATGGAGGTCTTCTTTCCCCTCTGTAGAGACGCAGTCGGTGTATTCTACAGCCCCAGCCGACTGGACCAAAGATTTTGAAGTTATGAATAGGAAAAAGTTTTAGTGTAACTGTTATCGTCATAGCAAATTGAATCGGTAAATACTGTAGTGGGGAAGATTAGGTTTTCTAGCTTCAGTCAAAGGGAAGGTTAAACACTGAATTTAAACTAACAGTGCTCCCTTTCGAAATTTACCTGGAGTCGTACACACACACGTGCGCGCGCGCGCACACACACACACACACATATATATATATATTTAATATAATAGTTGACGTCATTGTAAATGGATACGGCGAGTCGATTTCAAATCCTGGTCAAGACTGCTTGCATTTGACACAGCGCTAATCCCCGATAGAAAGGTATGAATTTAACCTTTCTTCCTTCAGCTGTGGGTAAATAGGTTGATTGGTCTCTTTCATCTTTTTATGACAACTGGTCTTGGAGAAGGAAAACTCTGAATTTAAACCTGTTAAACCCTCTCAAAAATTGATCTTGTGTCGCTTCCTGCTCGTGCAGAGAGGTTGTATATATATATATATATATATATATATATATATATATATATATATATATACACGAAGCAGAAACATGTGAAATGGTTGGAATTTACATCATCAATTTTTGCTAAAACAAAAAAAATATATATACAAAAAGAAATAATCTTAAAAATCGGCAGTCTAAAAACAAAGGAAATAAGAGATGTTATAGAAATTTTCAAACAGATAGGATTTAAAATAGACATGAAAACGAACTTAGAGATAATAGATTTCTTAGAGGGAAAATTCAATCTTGAAAAAGTAAATTATTAACCATTTAAGAAAGAAAATGACAAATTACACCAGCTACATAACGCTTTTAACCACATCTCGTCCATCATCAAACAAACACCAGAGTCCATTAGCAATAGATTATCCGATAATTTTTCCAACGAAACCATTTTAACAACGCAAAAGGGAGAGTGTGAAACAGCTCTGAAAAATAAAGCTTTCTCACAGACATTAACACTTAGCTTCCGTGAATAAAGAATAGCAGAAAAAAGAAACATTATTTCGTTCAGTCCATCATACAATAAAAACCTCATATTGGATAATTGATAAATTAATTGGTTTTTGTGGCATCTCAACACATCTAGGGTTAATTAATGCCAAGAGGTTAGAGAATTGCGTTCATTATATGTTCATATTGTTATTTTTTGTATTGTTTGGTTTGGTTACTTTAGTTAATCGCATATCAACCTTCGTGGGTTATTTAATATGGAAAATTGTTGAAACATTGTAGAAAAACAGAAGCTGTATTATCTAACCCATAGCTGGTGGGATAAGGGGGTTAATACCTATTCTATGGATATTTATCCGAATATAAACGTATGGCTAAAGTGAAGGTATAAACTCACTTATTACTATATCGTAGTTCAGCTTGTTCACTAAAGCAGAACTAAACTTTTGTGAAATTGTTTCTGCTGAATACAAATGATTTTTAAACAGATCTATTTGACCAAAGAGATGGAACCCTAACAGGAACTACAATTCCAGAGTGGACCTGGGATTAATAGTAATGAAGGAGTATCTCAAGGACTAGATCCTCCCAATTAGATGCAGTTTAGTCTCGTATCCAAGGTACTCCTTTTGAGCGGTCTTGCACCTCTTCATGAGATACATTCAACATATACCAAAGGGGCTTAAGAAAAACGTAGCCGAAATATTTCTCAAAGAAACCAACTGACACTCCCCACAATCGAGGTAATTACATAAAATACACAATAAAGACACTCTAAAAGTTATGAGGTAGTCTCCGTGGCGTAGAAACTAATGTGATGAACAGTAACATGATAGTAAGCTAGTTCGAATTCTATTCGTGCTTGGCCAGTCGGCTGGGGATGTAAAATACACCGACTGCTTCTCTGCAGAAAGGTAAATCTCCCCACCACTACGAGTGTCCGGCGTATGACACTCCAACATTACTGGAGCCTCATCATCTGATTATTATCTGATGATGATGCTCCAGTAATGCTGGAGCTTTGGAGAGTACCCTTTTTGTGCCATCGCTCCCACGTCCACCCTGGTCCGGAGTGGTAGCATTTGATAGGGTCCCATCAATGCATCAAATAGAACAAAACTGTGTACGTATGCTAACCGGAATTGTTTGAAATAAAACTGTTTTGACATTTAACTGTGTGTAAGTAAATGACTGATGTTTAATTGGATTGTCAGTTATACATAGCAATACTTGGAACCATTTAACTTTGTTGACTAAACTGAGTAGTTTGAAATAGAACTGTTTTTGACGTTTAAACTATGTACTTATGCTAAACTGAATTGTATAAAGTAGAATTGTAGATATGTATAAAAATAGATTTGGCATTAAATAACCTATAATGGTTGATATGCAATAAAACCCAACCCGACCCAACCCAACTAATCCAGTCGAGCAACTAAGTTCATTATTTGACTTATACCCTTGGGAAAAGTATAAACTTCTTTATCCATCACAGAGATGAGTTAAATTATACTCCTACTCGTCTTCTACTGGAATATCTTCGGCATTAAATAATCCACGAAGGTTGATATGCCACAAAATAAAGAAAAAAAGTTTCTGAAAGTTGTACGGAAAACATAGTATAAAGTATATAAAGCTATAATAAAAAAAACTTCCCTCGCACGAATCATTCATCTATAACCACAGCCAATAAACTGGGACTGCAGAATACACTGACGCATTTTGGCAGAGGAGTAATAACGCCCCCCCATATCTACATGTGTCCTAGATATGACACTAAACCATCGAATGGTGAGGCTCTAGAAATTCTGGAGCTCTGGGAAATGCGGAATACCCCTTCATTACCATCGCTCCCAAGTCTATTCTGACCCGGAGTGGTAGCACCTGAAAGGGTTGTATTTTGGGGTCAAATAGAACTAAACTGTGTACTTAAGTAAAACTGAATTGTTTGAAGCAAAATTGTTCGGTATTTAAAATGTAAAAACAGATGATATGATAAATCATTTAAACTGAGAGCAAACAAATGACTTATGCTAAATTGAATCGTTAGAAATATACTGTTTGATGATTTAACCATGTATAAACAAATGACTGATGTTCAATTGAATTGTTAGCAATACACAGGAATACTTGGAACTATTTAACTTTGTTGGCTCATGCTAAATTGTATTGTTAGAAGTAGAACTGTTTGATCATTTAACTGTGTGTATCCACAAAATGTGTTTGCAAATTATATATATATATATATACTTTAAAGAAAAAAACCAAAGACCGGTTATTTTAGGTTTATAAATTTATTTCCATCCTGTTTTGCGTTTCTGGTGTGAACCAAAAACACGAAGAAAGATATAACAGAACTTCTTCAGATCTAATGGATAAATAAAACAAAATAAACACGGGGTAGAAAAAGGGGAGGGAGAGAGTTGAAGAGTTACCTCCTCGTTTTATTGAATTTCCCTTTTTTTATTTACCTATTTATTTTATTTTAAAAATTCTTCCGTCAGTTATAATTACGGTAATTAAACTTTTTTATTTGTTTTATTTTATTTATTTTCATTTCTTGTTAAGTTCGATAAATAACTTTTATGTTCTATGTCAATGTAATGAATTTTTGTAAGGGAAATATTAATGCTTATATTAATTTCGATACTATTTATTTAGTTACCTATTTTTTCCATGTGTGTATATTGGATACGTTTTTTTCTTTTGTTTCACTATTTATTTCTATGTTTTTAAAAATGTATAGTCTATAGTTTAAATTTTGTACTATGTCTACATCTAGCTATTAATTCACTTCTCTTATTTAATAATTTCTCAAATATTGCTCTGTAAAATCAATTACATTGAGCTCTCCACCAGGAAAATTTAAATGTTCAGCTCCTGAATGATTTTCTTGTCCTGAAGGAATTACTCCCAACTCTGGTTTAACTGGACCGAATAATACTATATATATATATATATATATATATATATATATATATATATATTTAAGTATAAACAGGATTTGGCATTAAATAACCAACATTGGTTGATATATCATAAAACCAAACCAAACCAAACCAAACAAATCTTTGGATGAAAATTTCTCTAACTAAATATCATAGACTACGGCATTGCAAAAGTTAAAGAAGATCCATAAACGATAGCAGAACTCAAAGAAACATAAGAGTTTTTTCAATAAATCTCAATCACAGACTGGAATTAAATTCACAGCACAATACATTTTAAATACGCCCGATATATATAAAAAAAACTGAAACAAAAGCACCACGAGACAATCGGGAAAAACACTGCACGAGCATATATAGAAATATAAAAACAACGTGCTTGCTATTAAAAATGGCTATAATCTCCTATTAATGTGTAACGATATAGTTATGGTTTCAATTACTCAGTTAAGCTTCAAGCACACATATATTTAATGGAATATCAACTTTCATTGGTTATTCAAAGCTAAAGTCATCTTTGTAGAACAAGAGTGATAATATTTAACCATAGTTAGAGGGATAAGGGGGTTCTTACCTTTCTCAAGGGTAAGAGTTTGAAAGTGACTGTAATAGTTCAACTGCCATTCTCACTTCGAGGCCACAGTCCAAGTACGGGGATTGTTATATATATATATATATATATATATATATATATATATATATATATATATATATATATATATATCATGTCATGCTGCTAGCACAGATTTCCCAAACTCTCTCTGGCCATCCATCTCTATCATTCACCGCTTTCAGCAGGTCTTCCAGGCTACATCCTGTGTCTAGAACAGAGCCGTTGTAGAAAAGTTCTTACTGGTCGTCATACACTTGCGCGTCCGTGGGAAGGGGTCATAGCCCAACATCTAAAAAAACATTCAAAACGGAATTTTGGAAAATTCTTACTGAAAACACAACAATATTTGAACCACAATATAACAAGCAAAAACTAGAAATTCTCGGAGCACTATATATTAGAAATATACAACCCAAACTTAATAGAATTAATTTTGAATCCAGTGCTAATGGACTTTAATGTCTTTAGCAACTGACGCTATTTATAGAAACAAGTTTTAAAAAGTAAACGCTACACAATACATCAGTATAAACGCTCATTCTTACAAAACAATTATGTACAAACAAAATTTACATCACTTTTGTAATATACCCCTCTAGTGATGGTCGAAGGTTGGACCAAAAGTACTTGGGGAATAACTAATTATGGAAGGTTTATTGACCAATTCCCGCCAGATATCATAAGATCGATACGGCAATTCGAAAGGATTTACAAAAAATATATAGACAAAAAATGTCTATAATGTTCAATCAAATATGTATCAATGAAGAAATACTGCCCATATATATATATATATATAACTTGTAACGTAACCCTGATTTGTTCGGTGGGGCCCAACTCATGTAAACTGTTTTGAACATAAATAGGCTGGTCGAGCACATTATTCCATAGGTCTACAACAGCTTTGAATAAAGACTTCCTTCTTTGAATCCAGTTGCCATACCAAGGTTAAAGAAACTAGTCTGCCCTATCATTTACCCATAGCTGGAAGAAAATTTGTCAGGTTCATACCTTTCCTAAGGGTATTAGCACTATATGAAATGCAAAATGCCTGTTTTATGATTTGAACTCGAGTAGCCGATTCAACTTCCTAGGAAAATAGCCGTTACTCTGCGAGCACCGCTTTCTTTCTTTCTTTCTTTCTTTCTCATTATATATATGCATGAAGCAAACTTGCGTATATATATATATATATATATATATATATATATATATATACCTCACACACATATATGTATACATATCTTTCCTTTGCGTTTAGCACACCTCACGTAATAAAAAAAGATACTTAATCCTTTTTTGTCATATAAAAGTAAGTTAAGTTGGCGACAGTAGCCGTGGGTGACCAGAAGGCTCCCTTTTCAATAGCTACTACACAGGGGTATAAGGGAGGGTGCTACTCTTTTCCCTGGATTGCTCCACTTTGCCCTTGATACGTACCTTATATTGCTGAGTGTTAAGAAAGGAGGTATCAAGTATCATTTTCAAAGTCTTTGGTATGACGTGACCTTAGATTGAACGTAGGTCTCCCGGACCATTGGTGAACACTCTACCCACTAGGCCAATGTCATATACACGTATGATATTAAATACATGTGCTGATTCAGACAAAGAACAGTTTTTAAAAAAGCCTTGATCATATAATGAATCTGTGGTCCGGTATGTTTTCGGGACTAAAGAATCGTTAATACTACACAAACGGCCTTCCAACAGTACCGAGTGATATTAGGAAACTAATTTTGATTTTTCTATTAGACTGTAGGAGTTTAGAAGACTTTATCCTCTCTGGAGTTGTAAGAACCCTCTCTTCTAAATAGTGAGGCTTCAGTTCTGAAGACCAGGGAAGTCTGGAGTACCCTTTGATTGCCATTACTCCCAAGTTCACACTGACTCGGAGCGGTATTACCTGTTAGGGCCCTATCTATGGGTCAAATTGATTTCTTTAAGAATATTCTTATTTGATAGGACTGTGTTTAAAAAAATCTCCTAAAAACAACGACACACAAAAATGTCGGCATAGAAAAACCTAGACGGGTTGACATGCCGTTAAAATCAATCAATCTATCAAAATTAACTGAGCAATATATAAACTAAAAATTGATTGCATCGTCACATTTAACTTAAGTTGCAGGGAATAGAGTGCAATATCGTTTGTTTTTATTTCACACACACACACACATATATATATATATATATATATATATATATGTTTGTGTGTGGGTGTAGTTGGGCAGCAAGTCTTTCATTTAAGCACGTTTGATTAAATATTAAAGACACATTTTGTCTATATAATTTCATTAAGATCCTTTCAAGTTTCCTGATAAGTATCATAGCTTCAGGTTGGAATTGGTGGATGAATTTACCAAAATGTCCCGAGCGCTTTCGGACCTTTCGAACGAATTTAAAAAAAAACAGAACGCTTTCAATGGCAATTGAATATTATCAAGAAATATTTATTATTCAATCAAACATGCTTATATATATATATATATATATATACAAACCGGTCACCTTAGGATTATAAATTTATTTCCATCCTGTTATGTGTTTTTGATAAAATCAAAGAACACGAAAAAAATTAACAGGACTTCTTCAGATCTTATGGATAAAATAAATCAGAATAGACACAGGAAAGAAGGGTGGGAGGGTATAGAAGAGGGGGAAGAGTTATCTCCTCATTTAGCTCACTTCCGTTTTTTATTTTATTATCGGTTAGAATTATAGAAAATTAATGTTTTTTAAAAATTTATTTTCCAAGGTGTAGGGGAGGGTGTTACACCTTTATTCGACAGAGTGTTGAACAAGGACAGATCAAGTACCATTTTTTGAGTCTTTTGTATGACTCGACCTGGCATTGAACCCCAAACTCCCGGGTCATTGGCAGACACACTAACCATTATATATATATATATATATATATATATATATATATATATATATATATATATATATATATATATATATATATATATATATATATATATATATATATATATATATATATATCTGACTGGTCCTCAGGGCTACATCCTGTATCCTCACAGAGCTACCGTATGTAGGTTCGAGCTGGTCATCCTGCTTTTTCACGGCCATATGAGGGCGTCCATAGGAGAACATCACTTATGAGCTTGTCCCTGCTTCTCCAGCAGTGTTCTGTATGTCTGGTTATATATATATATATATATATATATATATATATATATATATATATATATATATATATATATATATATATATATATATATATATATATATGTGTGTGTGTGTGTTTGAATGGAAATTTATAAAATGTCAGGAATGAAAGTAGACAGAAATAAATTCTTAGTATAATTTAACTTTATATATTGATAATATTAAATATATTTAACCACCATTAATTAGGTGATTTACATTTTTCAACATTGAAATATGAATCCATGATTAAAAAAAAAAGATTAGATAAATAAATAATTTAAAATATATTTTTCCAATTAAAAATATATTTAAATTTAAAGGATAAAGTATAAATGCTTTTTTTATTAAAAGATCATAAAATAAAAAATAATACATAATTATAAGAAAATTTAAAAACTTATCAATATAATCTTATAACTAGAAGGAACTATTCCAAGTGCTACACCGTTTTTATTACATCTTTTTTTCTATACATAAGCAAAAATTTAAGAAACTAATGTTTAATTTATTTATAATATAAGTTAGGAATTATTTGTCTCATTATTAAAATATCTATTACATATTAATTCTTTACTTATTACGATTAACTTAACATTCGATGTGTTAATTTCTTCCTAATATAAATGATATGGATTTTTTACAATAGTTTTCATAATTAGAAATAGAATTTTGTTAATCAATGTCAGTATTAAATTATTTTCTGATAACACAAATTATATTATTTAATATTTATAATATATAATAGTTTCAACAGATGTATGTGTGCATATTTTATCTATAATTTTAAATGAGTCGCATTGCCACTATTTAATTTTTCTGGGTTTATTCTTTTTTAATTTTCAGAAGTTTTTAAATTTGGTGTAACTTTTTTAAAGAAATATATAAACATTGTATCAAATAATAATAGATATAAAATCTCCAACGTAAAAAAATTTTCTTGATTAAAAAATATGAAAATATATTTCTAAAATTAAAAAATTAGATTTTTTTCAAATTCTATTCTTGCCGGAAGCAATATAAGAACACTCAAATATATTTTTTTTCTAACATCTGGTGATGGTCATCATAGACAAGAAATAAATTTATAATAACACCAAACAAGCGAATGTTTTTATTTTATCTATATATTTAAGTAGCCATTGGCCTAATGAGTAGAGTTTTCGCCAATTTTCCGGGAGACCAGGGTTCATTCCCAGGTCGAGTCATACCAAAGACTCAAAAAATGGTGCTTGATACCGCCTTGCTTAACACTCAGTATTATAAGGTAAGGATCAAGGGAAAAGTAGAGCAATCCTGGAAATGGAATAGCGCCATCTCCTATACCTCGGTACGGTTGCTTTTGAAAAAGGAGCCTTCGGGTCACCCACGACTTAGGTCGCCAACTTTACCTACTTCATATATATATATATATATATAAATATATACGATCGTCTAACTTGAATAGTTTTCGTGATAGGGGGCAGGTGGCCGTACAGTTGGTGTCTTGTGGGGTGTTGCTGCCAGGACTTGTTCAGGATTGCACGCAGCATTCTTGTGTAATTGCCATCTAGCTTCTTCTCCAGTCGTTTTGTTAGCGTCCATGTAGTGCATGCAGGACACTGCTGGAGAAGCAGAGATGAACTCATAAGAGATGTACTCTTATGGATCCCCACACATGGCCGCGCAAAAGCAGGATGACCAGCTCGAACGTACATTCAGCAGCTATGTGAGGATACAGGATGTTGTCCTGAAGACCTACCTAGGGCGATGAACGACAGGGAGGAGTGGCGAGAGAGGGTCAGGGATATCCATGCTACCAGCGCGAGATGATGATGATGATGATATATATACGAGGATCATTAAATAGGTTTCCATACTTTTTTTCGCAAGGACACTTTTATTGAAAGCACACACATGAAACTCTACTCCCCTTCGAAGTAATCTCCTCCGGCTTCAATGCACTATTTGTACCGTTCCAACAACTTCTGGAAGGCTCATGGAAGTTCTCTTATGTGAGCGTGTCAATGACCTTCGTCACAGCCTCTTTCATCTCCTCAATTGTCTCATAACGAAAGCCTCTGAGCTTAGGGAATAACCAAAAGTCACAGGGAGCAAGGTCTGGACCATAGGGAGGCTGAAGAACTGTCTTGATGCCCATCTTGGTCAAATCGTCTGTGACAAGGATGGAGTTGTGGACTGGTGCATTGTCCTAGTGGAAATGCCACTGACCCGATTTGAAGAGTGCTGGGCTCTTCTGACGGAATCTCTGGCTGAACTCCCTTAAAACCTCAACATAGTAACCCTAACCCTAACCCTTTGGCCAATCAACTCTGGTGTATTGACTTCCTTACTCCTCCTACACCTCATCATCCCTCACAGACTCCCTGCCTTCCTTAAATCTCTTATGCCACTCAAACACTGATGCTCGAGTCATGTAAGATGGTCGAAAAGCAGTCTGAAGTATTCCATACGTTTCTGTGGCATTTTTCCAAGTTTAAAACAGAATTTTGTTGCATATCGTTCTTCTAAAGTCTAGATTGCATTTTTGAAATTCACCAGCTGTAACAATGAGGCTTTAGTAGGGTGTATTCCAATTCCTGATGTAGCTGTTCATTTGAAGCTGAAATCATAAAAATTGGGCAGTCATCTCATAAGATGTATAGCAATAACATACTGACTTTTCTAGAGTCTACAACAATTCTAAATGCCAGTACAAAAACGTCTGGAAACTTATTGAATGCACCACGTGTGTGTATTTATATTTATTTATTTAATAAGACCATAGACCCCAAAAACTCTTTCAAGAAACAACTACACAAAATGCAAATATGAATGTGATTCTTTAACCTCTATGCATAAGATTACCCTTGACGGGTTGACATGACACTAAAATCAATCAACCAATCAATCTAAATAAATAAACCAATTGAGGAAGGCCGAAAAACACATCGGCTGAAACAGAATTTCCACACAACAAATATGAAGACAGCCTGAAAATATATGGAAAAAAAATTCTGCCATTGTACGAAGACTGAATAACATCTGATATTAAAAAAACATACCAAAAATGAATAAGTAAAGGGTGGGTAGACAATAAGAAGAAACGACAGAACTGATCTAATCGAAGGTAAAAAAATGTAGACTGATAGACACAAGATGTCTGTCAGTTTAGAAAGATGTGGGGGGTGTAAAAACAGAGACGACCAGATGTGTTGTTCGTTCCGACCATATCTCCAAAATATCAACACGGTAATGTCAATTTGGTTTGTTGTACGACAGCCAAGTTGAATCACTCTCTCAATGGAAGTTAGACGACATGCAGTGCATGATGGGAAGAAGTAATCTTAGTCCACCTTTTATTTGTTTCTTTTTGTTTATTTGGTTTTTTTTTGTGTGTGTGTTTTGTTTTTTTTTAACTGTTATTTTTTTTCCAACTCAGCAGGAAGTTACTTGACTGAAGTGATGGGAAACTAGAAGACTGAAATAGTTTTTCTTTTTCCTTTTTTTTTTCTTTTTTCTTTTATATAAATTTCCTACTTCTCTTTTTCTAGCGTTGTAGGAGTCCATTAATGAGAGTTGGCGAATAGAAACTAACTCTGACTGCTGTATTTGTGAAGCAGACAAAAACTGTGATTGACCAACTTTATTTACTGGACGGCCAAGTTTATACGCAGAGAAAATGGAAAGACGCCATGATTTGAATGGACACCATTTGACATAATTTTTCGCAATCTAGCACGAAGGCAAAAACATTTTAGTGATTCACTATCTATCTATCTATCTATCTATCTTAGTCAGTTCATTTCTTTCTTTCTTTCTTTCTTTCTTTCTTTCTTTCTTATTCTGTCCATTTCTATCTATCTATCTATCTTAGTCAGTTCATTTCTTTCTTTCTTTCTTTCTTATTCTGTCCATATCTATCTATCTATCTATCTATCTATCTTAATCTGTTCATTTCTTGCTTTATTTATTGTCTTCTTTCTTGCTTTCTTTCTTAATTTGGTCATTTCTTTTATCTATCTATCTATCTATCTATATATCTATCTCAGTCTGTTCTTTCTTTCTTTCTTTCTTTCTTTCTTTCTCAGTCTTTTCATTTCTTTTGTCTTCGCTTTTTTTTCTATCTATCTATCTATCTATCTATCTATCTATCTATCTATAAAGTTTGGAATCACATCTGACGAAATGAAAAATGAAAAAAACATTTTGAAAATCACACCGTCATGTTTCACTGGCATCATTTTCATGTCAAACTTTTTTTCCAAATTGCTTTTTCCACCGGACTGATTTATTTATTTTAACGGCACATCAACACATCTAGGGTTATTTCATGTCTCGATGTAGAGAACTGGGTTAATTCTACACCCATACTTGAATTTTTGGTCCAGCTGTTATTTTAGAGTTTTTTTTTATTTTCACATGGTCCTATTAAATACGAATATTTTTTAAACAGACCTATTTGTAGCAGAGACGAGATTCTAGCAGGTACTACCACTTCAGGTCAGCAGGAAACTAAGAGTAATAGTCATTAAGGGGTACTTGACATTCCCTCAGATCTCTAGAATTGAAGCCTCAGCAGATTCAAGTCGGACGTACTCGGGTTCGAACTGGGGTTAGGTGTTGCTCTTCATGTTCAATGTTCCGTGTTCCAAGATCGATTCAGGGCTACGTCTTCATGTTCACATTCAGAGCTAGTGTTACTACCGCTGCCTGTGTCCGTGCCTATAGGGCTACTTAGTCTTCCTCCTCGACTCCGCACTTGCTGCCCTGAGCACTATGCACGGTCTAGGGCTCCCTTGCACAGCACGATTGCACGCCGTGCCCGGAGTTGTTCTCTTTGCTCAGGGTTTTTCTTGTTGGTTCATTGTTCCGTGTTTGTTCTCAGTGCTCACCTTTCCTTCTCTCACTCTCTCTGCCCGTCGTGACCGACCTCGTGCTCAGGGCTCTCCGTGTTCGTCCCTTGCTCCGTGCTCCGTACTGAAGCTCTAGAACTCGTGCTAGGTGCTCTATAATCACGCTACTTTCTATGTGCCCTTGCACAGTGCTCTGTTCCGAGCTCCAGGAGAACGCTTGCGTTCCGTACTTGAGGCTGAAAAACTGTTGGGGCCGTGCTTCATTCCCTTGATGCGGTCACAAGAGTATTTTTGCAATGACGCCCTTTGAAAGATAAAACAAAACAAATCCAAATTTTAAAAAATCTAAAAAAAATACATAGACCATCAAATAAACAAACCGAAAACCGATTTTAAAAAATCGAATTGTCTAGATTTGTGAGTTTTCTGGATTTATGAGTTTTCTGGATTTGTGAGTTTTCTGGGTGAGAGGAATGTAACAACAAAAGGATGCTTTGTGTCGCTTTGAATAAATCCTGGAAGCAGCACTCTAAGTTACAACAATTATACTACCAGAAACCATCAATCTTCCAAAGACGAGCAAGTGGGGCGCTGGTGGTGAAGTAAGGACTCGGTCATAAGAAACTGTCTTCTATGGACTCCCACATATGGATACACCAACCGACCAGCAAAAACTTATATTCATTAACTCTGTGCGGACACTGAATGCCCAGAGCGATGGACGATAGGGACAGATGCGAGAGAGAGTCAGAGGAATTTGCGTTGTCGACTCACCTTAATGATCATCAGGATGATATACTTTCTGGGCAGTCATCGTATATATACGTCTTCTCGTTTTTCTTTTTCTTCGTTCTCTTATTCTTCGAATTTTTTTCCTCTAAACTTCTTTTTATCTTTCTCTTCTTTAAAAAATCATCTTGTCTTTACTTTTTCTTTTCTTTCCTCGCCATTGTTTTTCTTTTTTTTTTTTTTCTCAGAATAATTCAAACTTTTTTCAATTTTGCTTTTTATTTGTTTGTATAATGTCTTAGCTTTTCATTTGTGATTAGATATTTGGAGGATTGTCAGACGCTAAAAAAATCCTAGATGATCGTCTGATAAAAGCGAGGTTGTTCGAAAAAACAAACTGTTTCTTACCTTTTTTTTACCTGATTTGCTCGCAGACACGAAGGCTCACAAAGAGTAGAAATTAGAATCTTTTATTTTTCTCTTTCCTTCAATAAGATATCATAAAGTAGTCAGGAAACCTTTAGAATATATATATATATATATATCAGGGAGTCTCACACTCAAGGACACAAAAGGGTCATTACGACCTGGGGGAGAGATACAGCAAGTCAAAAGTGTGATGCGAGGAAAGCGTGATTTCCATCAATTATAAGGCTTATCTGCTGTACAGAAGATCGGCTGATGTTCTTTTTTAATCAAAATAAACCCGTTTATGACTGTAAGTTGGATATGTGAGTTAGTACAAAATGTGTAATATAATTAGGGATTTTAATTAATCATTTTTGTAATTTATCTTATTTTAACGATAAATTGTTTGCAAGGTAAAAACTTTGAGTTCGATGTTGCAAGTTTTTGATTTCTATCGGTCAAGATTTGCGTAGACCTTATTTTACATTCGCGTGTCAGCTCCTGTCAGAATGCAGAGTTGACAGGTTTGTTCTGAAATCAGCTGTAAGCGATATATTAAAATAAACTTCTAGATACATATCAGCTGATGTTTAGAATGACGTGACGCTAAAAGGTTTTAGTGGTTACAAGTGATTAAGTCAAGAGAATAATTAGAAGATTTGTAAAACGCAGAGCCAGTTGGAGTCAAAGTGACAGACTTGTGGTCAGAAGTTGGAGAGTTGTGAGAGCTGCAGTTGAGTTGGGTAGCACCGTTGGGGTAGGGCTTGGTTTGGTGAAGAAGAAATGTTTATATCTGCCACGAATTAAATTTTTGTCTATCTAATCGGCACAGGAAATTATGAGTTTCTCTCTCTCTCTCTCGTTACGCGACGACTACTGTAAAAAAAGGAGGAGCCATGATTTTCGTATAATAAAATAACAGCCGTTTTACATTTGTGTTATGTTACGATTTTCAACATGACAAGTAACGCTACAAATGTAGGGAAATAAATTTTCCGTTTAAAATTTTGATTAATTTTCTTTTTACTTTTGATAAATTCAGTTTTCTTTTGTTTTCACTTTTAGGAAATTCGATTTTTTTCCCCTTTTATCTTATTTCATTGGTATGTTATAATAAGTTGTACAATAGATATTGTTAATGTAAGAGTTTGCGTTTCAACAGGTACAGTTTTTTAGATTGAACTTTGCTTCCCGCACCGGTCGCTTCCGGGTGGAAGGTGCGGGAGGAACTTCCGGCCTGAACACCGGCTGGCGCGAATTCGGTTTTTTTCTAATTGACTGGCATGCGAGACGGACGTTTTTCTCTGTGGGTCACTAGCAAGGCAAAAAGAGTTTTCACGTTGGAGAATGTATAGTTGGAGAATGTGTACTTGTTTTTACGTTGAACACGTGCGCGAATAAAGATATACATCTTCATCAGTACGAGACTCATGTCTATGATTTTTGGCTCCAGTTGCTGCTGTAAAAGATATTATTAAAACAAAGGAAACAATATTTAAAGTTTTATCAAATTTAAAAAAGAGTAGATATAATTTCTATTTATTGAACAATCCACTCTTTTCTATGATTTTCTATTTGTGTGTATTGTCTGTTATCTTAGGTACACCTTCCCCATGCCAATATAAGTTGACAAATCTATTTTTCTTACATTACAAAACACAACAAATTTCTTCATCTTCAGCTGTATGTATTAGTTGTCTGTCATCTCAAGTACACTCTCTACGCTAATATGAGTTGTCAAATCTATTTCTTTTCACGTTATGAAATTAAAATAAGAAAATTCGTTATGTTCAGTTGTGTGTGTTCATTTTTTATAATCTCTGTCACCCTTCCACCGCAATAGATTTTTGAAACAAACTGATGTAGATTTCACTAAAATTCTTATTCAGAATGTTTTTTAAATGTAAAAAAAATGAATAATTATTATTTTTCAGCTTTTGATGTTGAAGTAAAAGTGACTGACATACCAAAGTATATTTTACCTTTCTTTGGGGAGAAACATGGACGGGAGTGAGGGACATAATACCAAGTTTTAGGAAAATATCAGACAGGAAAATCGTCTGATTCGTGTTATAAAAAAGTTGTTAACGGAATGTATAAGACCTGGTGGAAGTGGGTTTGTAACTCCTGAATTAGATCCTCACTATTATGGTCCAATGAGAGATATAGTTTATAGATATAAAGATATCTTGGGCGCTAGCCACAGATCAATGGTTAACTGCGAAACGTGGATGCTTTTCAAACCTTTGAAACAGTCTAAAATTATTTTGTAGTAAGTTTGGTTTGTGTTCAAAGGCATATCAACCTTAGTGGGTTATTCAATACCAAATTCATCCTTGTAGAAGGTCAGTAGTGATTCTTGTTGTGTTCTGGTTAATGAACACTAGTAGAAGTAATTATAAGTCAAACCACGATATGTGAGGAAAATAGTTATATTTACAGGAAAGAGTAATTACAAGAGAGAGACTGTTAGTAATAAGAACATAGGATTAGTGATAGAGTATTGATATACTTCAACAATAGGAACGGTTCGTCTGGTCTGACTCGTAGGCTTATCCTTCTCAGACTGATCTCCACTACAACCATATATGGCAGATGGAACAGCTCATTATGCTGAAAAGGTAGGTGATACCCAACAATTCTATTCAACTATTAACTGGGGGATAAGGGAGTCCATACCTTTTCTACCGAAACTGTGATATCACCCCTGGTTGGCGGCTAATGAAGACAGGGTATCGCACGTGCTTTCACACGTTGTATAATGTAAAAAAATAGGTCCAAAAGTTAACGTAATATCGTGACTGGGGATCGAACTCGCTTACATCAGTTATTTATTTACACACTGTTAAATGATCAAGCAGTGATTTTTTAAAAATCATTCCCTTAAGCATAAGTCATTTGTTTGCACTCAGTTTAAAACATTTCTATTTGACAAATAGATCGGACGCTTTCGAGTGCTACCACTCCGAGCCAAAGTGGACATGGGACCAATGGCAATGAAGGGGTACTCTGCATTCCCCAAAGCTCCAGGATTATTGGAGCCTTACCATCTGATAGTTTGATGTCATCCAGGACAATCGTTGGAGAGGGATCTTACCCCTCTGCTGAGATGGAGCCGATGTATTTTACGCCCCTGTCGACTGTTAAAGTCCCATCTATGGGTAAAATAGATCTGTTTAAAAATTATTCATATTTTATAGAACCATGTGAAAAAACCTTTAAAGGAACAACAACTGAAAAAATGAAAATATTAAGTTCAATGAATGCAATTCCTTAACCCCAGGGTATAAAATAAGCCAAGACGTGTTGGTATGTCGTAAAAAACAATCAATCAAAAAAAATCCTGTTACTATTAGATTTATTGTAGCAAATAAACCCTGTTGTATATAGTATCAGTTGCAAACAGCGAAAAGAAACCCCAAGATTAATATACTATATTTTTCTTTGCAATGTAATGTTTTACATATTTTAAACGGTTTGGTTTGGTTTGGTTTTATGGCATATCAACCATGGTTGGTTATTTAATGCCAAATCCTGTTTTTACATATACATGAAATATATGATTTGTAAACATTTTGTAGATGCAAATATGGGGGTGTAATGGTTAAAGCGATGGACTGCGGAATCGTAGTACGCGAGTTCGTACTCCAGTCGCGCTATTACGTTCACTTTCGGGCAAATACCCTTGGGAAAGGTATGAACCCCCTTATCCTCCTTATTCTGGGAGAATGGCTTTGATATTAAATAACCTAAAAAGAGTTGATATGCCATGAAACAAAGAAACCAAACCAAACCTAGATGCAAATATCAAATAGGTCTACTTCAAGAAATTCAACTTAGAATAAGTTAAAGTTAAATGGTTCCAAGTATTGTTATGTATCAATTGAATATCAATCATTTATTCACACACACACTCAAATGATCAAGGGGGTGTCCTCGTGGTGTAATGGTTAAAGCGATGGACTGGGGAATCGTAATACGCGAGTTCGTACTCCAGTCGCGCTATTATGTTCACTTTCGGGCAAATACCCTTGGAAAAGGTATGAACCCCCCTTATCCTCCCAGCTATGGGTTAAATAGTACCACTACTGTTCTTCTAGGATAATGACTTTGACATTAAATTACCTAAAAGAGTTGATATGCCATTAAAACAAAGAAACCAATCCAATGATCAAACACTTCAATCTAGCATAAATCTTTTGTTTGTCAAACTATTCTATTTGACCCAAAGATGGTACTCTATCAGGTGCTATCACACAGGGTCAGAGTTGACCTGGTAGCGATGGTAAAAAAGGGGTACACTGCATTTCCCAAAGCTCAAGAATTACCGGAGCCTCATTATCAGATTGTTTAGTGTCATACCCTACATTACCCGTTGTGAGGGGCGTGTCTTACAACTCTGCAGAGATACAGTCGGTATATTCTACAACCTCAACCTACTGTGCTCTGTTTTAGATAATTCATGTATATGACACGCCTAAGCAGAGATCTTTCAAAAACATTTCAAAATTACAACGTCATTAAAGTCAAACGAAGTCATGTAAATAACTTAACTGAGGATTTTGCTTAGTTTAATGATATAATTAAACCTTAGAGATCTCGAAGAGCGGCAGCAAATCTTAGAGATTTAGAAGAAAGACAGCAAACATTAAAAATCTGGAAGAAAAACAGCAAATCTTAGAGATCTAGAAGAAAGACAGCAAACATTAAAAATCTGGAAGAAAAACAGCAAATCTTAGAGATCTAGAAGAAAGACAGCAAACATTAAAAATCTGGAAGAAAAACAGCAAATCTTAGAGATCTAGAAGAAAGACAGCAAACATTAAAAATCTGGAAGAAAAACAGCAAATCTTAGAGATCTAGAAGAAAGACAGCAAACATTAAAAATCTGGAAGAAAAACAGCAAATCTTAGAGATCTAGAAGAAAGACAGCAAACATTAAAAATCTGGAAGAAAAACAGCAAATCTTAGAGATCTAGAAGAAAGACAGCAAACATTAAAAATCTGGAAGAAAAACAGCAAATCTTAGAGATCTAGAAGAAAGACAGCAAACATTAAAAATCTGGAAGAAAAACAGCAAATCTTAGAGATCTACAAGAGAGGGCAGCAAAGACTGTTCAACATCTTAGTTTGCCAAAGACAGGAACGTCTTTGTTTATTTGTTAGGGTTTATGGCATATCAACCTTTGTAGGTTATTTAATGCCAAATCCATTCTTATACAAATAAACAGTTCTATTTCAAATAATACAGTTTTGCATAATCACACAGTTTAATTGTCAAAAACGTTTCTCTTTCAAGCTATTTAGTTTAGTCAAAGAGTTTTATTTCAAATAATTCAGTTTAGTATAAGTACAGTTTTTTACACACAGTTATATGCCAAAACAGTTCTATTTCAAACAATTTAGTTTAGCGTGAGTACAGTTTCAATGTCAAAACAGTTCTATTTCAAGTAATTCAGATTTTTCATGTGTACACAGTTTAGTTCTGTTTGACCTATAGATAGGACCCCTCTCAGGTGCTACCACTCCGGGCCAGAGTGGACATGGGAGCGATGGAAATGGAGGAGTACTCCACATTCACCAAAACTCCAGTATTACTGAAACATCTTCATCATAGTGTCATAATCAGGACACTTACCCATTTGCAGAAAAGCAATTGGTGTATTCTATAGCCCCAGCCGACTAGACAAGCAGGAACGTGGGGAAAACAAACGCCCATGAAACAGGTACACAAAAATGTAAATATGAACGCACGATGAACGTGATTCCCTAACCTCTTGGCATAAAATAGTCTCATTTTTCGTTAACTTTCGAACTGGGAAAGGTATCAACATCCTTATTCACCCAGTTATTGGTTAAATAGAACCACTACTGTTTTACAAGGATGGTTTTGACCTTGAATCATTCCATAAAGGTCCGCAAGCTATGCAACAAATAAACCGAATCAAATCTTTGGATATATGAAAATCTGAATGAAAGTGTCTCACTAAATAAAATGTTTTAAAAATTCTCTATTACTTTGTATTGTTATTGGACGAGGGAAATCACAATTGCAAGAACTACAAATGTATTTTCTATGACATTCTTGTGATTCACATTCAGATTATTGCTCGCTACTGTGACGATGACAGCTGTCTTTACCTGTCCTTCTTTTATTTTGGACTTTTTCATATTTTTTCAAGACATTGATATTCTGCCATCTGCAGGCAATCAAGCGAGGAATTGTTTATCTTGTTCACTCAATTCTTTTTTTTTATGGAGCTATGGTTAGCTCAGATATTAAAGCGTCCATCTTGGTCACTTCTCGAATTTAAGCTAGCGGAAATGTTTTCCTTTAGCAGAATGATTTTGTGCTAAATTTTGAAAAAGAGAGAGAGAGAGAGAGAGAGAGAGAGAGACGAGAGAGAGAAGAGAGAGAGAGAGAGAGATTTACGAAGAGAAAAAAAGAGATGTAACAGAAAGAGAGAGATATAAGAAAATAGAACGATAGATAGAATGACAGAAAGAGGGCAAAAGAGGCTGATAGAAAAGATAAATGTTAGAATGATTTGGAGCAAAAATTTTGAGGATTATGTGAGAAAGAAAGAAAGAAAGAAAGAAAGAAAGGAGGAAGATGACGGCCAAAAGAGACGATGTTGGAGCAAGAAAGAGAGAAGGATAGAACGACAGAAAGAGGGAAAAGAGAGTCAGGAGGAGGGGGAAACGAAAGGGCAAGTGAGTGTAGTGGTGGGAAAGAAAATCTTCGGTACTGAGAAAAAATAAATAAATAAGAAAGAAAGAAAGAAAGAAAGAAAGAGGGGGACGTTCTCTTTGTCATACTTTTATAAATACATATTGATACTTGAACAAAATAAACGTGTTTTCGTCGATCAGGCATTAAAAACATATTCGTTTGAACTCATAGGGAATATTAAAAAAAAGAAAAAAAAGTATTATCTATATGAACTTTGTATCTAAGCAAACAAATATATTTATATACCCCAAGAAAGTTCGAAAGGAGATTTGCACACACACACACACACTCACACACACACGCACGAACTCACACACACAAATACACACACATATACACACATACATACTTACATCCACACACATACGCGCTACTCAGTAATATGCTATGAATTTGCGAAACATACAACTATAAACATGTAAAAATATTTATAAATATTTTTGCAAATTGATTGAACATTATTGTTAAATATATGTGTGATGTACAACAAACATGATGCAGAAACGCAATTCATGATAAAAACGAAAACTAAATATAAATAGCGCTAAGAACTCTCTCACACACACACACACACACACACACAGGTATTTATAAAGATTCACGCACCAATACATCCACAGATATACGTGTGTATATATGTATGTGTGTGTATGTTACACCGATTCAAGGTGAGTTATCGTTTTTGTAGATTGTTAGGGAAATCTTAGGAGTGTGCTTAAAGTTTACTGATTGCTTTATTTTTTGTATAATCAGGTATATATAGTGCGTCCTCTGCAGTTCTTAGGAAGATTAACTAGAAAAATGCATTTCACATGAACTTACATAAGCGATCAGAGCTCAGCGTTTTCCCATTTTTTTCTTTCTTTTCTTGGTCGACACAAAGAAAAGTCAGTTTTTGATAATCACTGACGATGACTAATGAATTTATCGTAGGAGTTAAAAGATGAAGACTGTTTCTTTGTTTTAATGGCATATCAACCTTCGTGGATTATTTTATACAGAAGTCATCCTTGTAGAAGATCAGTGGTGATACTATTTAACTCATTGCTGAAATGGATGATAAAGAGGTTTATACCTTTCCCAAGAGTATTGATACGAATGTGGGCGTAATAGAGCGACTAGAATTTGATCTCGTTTTCTAAGATGTCACGTTAGCCACTACGCCACTGGGAATTCTCCGAAAAACGAATAAAATTTTTTCTGGATCTGAAATATGTTAACCTCAACGGAATCTATGAAAGAAAAGTTATTTATGTTTCGTACGATTAAAAGAAAATAATTAAACACAACGGAGTAAATAAATCATTAAATCACAAAATTAACGAATTATTAAATCACAAAATTAATATAATAAAGACACTTAAACAACTGCACATATAAACTATTGCAGCCTTCCCAGAATACCTCATAAACTACATTACATCACTCTTATCAGCATGCCAAACACATTATATAAAGGTATACTCACTGCGATGTAGTAATATCAGAGGCAGGAAATTCACTGTCACTTAGCTCTCCTGACTCTGTGTCTACGCTATACTAATACACACACACACACACACACACACACACACACACACACACACACACACACACACTCACATATATTAATGAGTGTTTCAGAAAAACTGATATTATTTCGTAATCTAAAAACTTGATCAATTCTCGTTCGAATGATCTTGAATTTTAACAGTATGTGTTGAATCAACTCAAAATTCCATGTTTCAAGTTTAATGTTTTTATTTGTCAGGTATAGCAATGCGATTCACTTGAAAAAAAAAAGGCGTGTGTTAGAAGACGCTCAAACACAGTCGACAAGATTGTACAGCATGCATTTGCGAGAGAATTCTTTTAAAATGCACCAACTGCAATGCAGATTTTGAAAAGGCATAAACAGATCAAAGAGGAAAACTGTCTGCACTGTGGAAAATGAGCTGGACTACCAACTTGACGTTTACCGTCTCATAGAAAATTTGTGAAATCGTTCAAGAAATACACATACCTTTAAATTTCTCATCTAAATTTTTTATGAGCAAATCTTATTTTGCTCAGTTTTATTTCATTTGCCTAGACATTGTAGTTATTCAGATATTTACTTCTCAAATGATATGAATTTTTCTAAACACCCTGTATATATTACCTTGTCGGCTGGGGCAGTAGAATATGCCGACTGTACCTCTGCAGAGGAGTAAGACTCCCCCATCGAGTGTCCTGGATATGACACTAAACAATCTGATGGTGAGGTTCCAGTCATGCTCGAACTTTGGGGAATATGGAATACCCCATCATTGCCATCGCTCCCAGATCCACTCTGGCCCGAAGTGGTAGCACCTGATAGGACCCTATCTATGTGTTAAATAGAACTAATCTGCGTATTTATGCTAAACTGAATTACTTGAAATAGAACTGTTTTGAAATCTAGACTGCGTACTTATGCTAAACTGAACTGTTTGTTATAGAACTGTTTTTAACATTAAAACTGTACTTACGAGAACAGTTTTTGACATTGAAACTGAATTCACGCTAAACTGAATTGAACTATTTGACTAAACTGAATGGCTTGAAATAGAATTTTTTTCACAATTAAACTATGTACACATGCTAAACTGAATTGTTTGAGATAGAACTGATTATTCGTATAAAATGGATTTGGTATTAAATAACCTACAAAGGTTGATATGCCATAAAACCCAACAGACCAACCAAACAAACATATATATATATATATATATATATATATATTGTCATCCACAGACAGACCTGTTTCATTCTATAAGAACTCTTTAGTGGGGCTAGACAGGCTAGATTCCCGAACCTGGCTGACTGAAATGCTAATCCAAGATTCTACCACTCAGCCACGAGGAAACCAGAGCAAGCGAAGGAAATTTAAACGCTTATGTATTACATTTGTTTTTGTTTACATATATCCGCTTAATGGCTACCGAGAGCTCGATTCATTTGAAGAGCCTTGCTTTACGCTTGTGACAACCATTACTTCCCTCGCTAGAGAGCTCAATCCCACAGGGGAAGGGGAGCATATATATTGTCAACCAGAGAAAGACCTGTTTCGTTCTATCAGAACTTCAGTGTGGTTAGACAGGCTAGATTCCCGAAGCTGGGATCGAAACCTGGTTGACTGAAACGCCAATCCAAGATTCTACCACTCAGCCACGAGGAAACCAGCGTACATCGTATCGGCTCCAACAGCAATCCAATCTGGACCCGGAATTTCCTGGTCACTCCCCTGAAAGAGTTGGCGTTGCACTACATTATAAAAGCCAAATAAAAATGGCAAATATTCAAATGTTTGTATAAAGGGATTCTCGTCAACGATAACGATTGAGAAGAGTTCGTCCCCTCATTCTCCCTTATATAAAGGTATTTGCATATATATATATTACTCAAACACTTAATGTATAAGTTATATATATCTAAAAATAAATTCATATTTATTTAAAAATAAACTGCCAATACCGCTTAGCATCATAAAAACAAGCCTCAGTTAGGTGATAAAAACAATAATAGAATAATAATTTAGTTTGAATATTAAACAGCTTTAATTTAGAAATGAACGTACACATTACCTTGATAAAGGGTCTGATAAGAACCGAAAGTACTCGATATAACTCAAATGGCTCCTTTGGAGAAACGATTAACAAAATTCAAGATGGTAACATAAAAAAACACATAAGGACTCTAGAAAGAAAAAAATTAAATAACCGCAAAATTAAAAGAATTCCATTTTATTTAACCAAACCTGTTTATATATATATATATATATGCTTTTTTCTTTCAAGAAAAAAACAAAATTCGGTCACATTAGGATTATAAATTATTTCCATCCTGCTAAGAGCATTGATATGAATCTCATTAGGTACCCCATTCATACGGCCTCGTAAAAGTAAAAGACTTAGTAAATTACACACACACACACACACACACACACACACACACACACATATATATATATATATATATATATATATATATATAAATTTTCATCCACAGACAGACTGTTTCGTTGTATCATAACTCTTCAGTGTGGCTGGACGCATATGTATCAAATTATCCACATACACACACACACACATCACACATACACTATCTGGTTGTAATGTGCTTTATTTTCCTATTGGATCTGAGGAAGCCCTGTTAAAAATTATTTCAAAGTCTTTGATTCATATCAATGTTCTTAACAGGATGGAAATAAATTTATTATCCTAATGTGACCGAATATTGGTTTTTATTGAAATATTTGCTCCGTGAATTTATTTACATTGAGCTCTCTACCAGGAATATTTAAACATTCCAAATTTGAGTAATTTATTTGTCCTGACGGAATAGTTCCCTACTCTGGGTTTACTGGATTGAAGAATATATATATATATATATATAATTCAATGAAAAAGGAGGAATTTTGCTTGAGGAGTTTGCAACTGAAAACACTGTTTACAGTTGCTACTTTTTCAAGGAGATCAGTTGTCATTAGTTATTTTCTGTCTCAGAAGCCTGTCAGCCTGCTCGTTGCGCCATAAACTTTTTCTTTAGCGTAGAGTCAGTGTGCTTCCATCCCATTGGCAAGATTTTCGAATCAGGCTCTTAGTGGCAAACGCATGTTCAGCCCATTTGTAAACATTTTTTGACTAGAATATGCTTCACTGTACACAACTGTTTTGGAATTTCATATTGTTTGTACTTTTCAGCCATCAAAAATTTGAAGATAGACCTCTGTTTTGCCCATTTGCTTGGGGTTGTAGAATACAGAGACTGCATCTCAGCAGAGGAGTAAGACCCCACCCCAAACGCGTTTCCTGGATATGACATTAAACTATCTGATGATGAGGTTCAAGAAGGCTGGAGCTTTGGGGAATGCGGGGTACCCCTTCATTTCTATCACTCCCAGGTCTGTTCTGCTTCGGAGTAGTAGATCCTGATAGGGTCCTACTTATGGGTAAAACTGTTTGACGTTTAAACTGAGTGAAAACAAAAGACCTATACTTAATTGAATTGTTTGAAATAAAACACTTTGTTCAGTGAACTGTGTAAACAAATAACTGATGTTTAATTATATTGTTAGTGATAAGCAATAATACTTGGAACCACTTAACTTTCACTTATGATAAATTGAATTGTTGGAAATAGAAGTGTTTGATCATTTAACTGTGTATCAACAAAAGGTTTTTATAAATCATATATATGTAAAACCAGGATTCGACATTAGATAACCAACAATGGCTGATATGCTATAAAACAAACCAATCAAATCTCTATCAAAGCCTGGCGAACTTGCTACATTTTTAAATAGCCTTAAAACAAATATTTTTCGAAATCAAATTTTTTTTTAGCTATGAAGCAGTTTGAAGCAAAGCAGAGTCTTACCATTGGATGTAATTTAGTGTCATAATTAAGACACGCGTTGGAAGTGGTCTTACCCCTCTGCGTATTCTTCAGCTCCATTCGACTCAGCTGCCTGATTTTGTCGTTTATAGAATATTGAATGGTAAATCATTAATTGAAATATTTTGACTGCGAAATAATTTATGACCTTACCGGACTTAATGGAAACAACTGCCTAATAAAACTCCTTTTAACTGACTTACACTTTGACCAGTACACACAAACAGAGAGAGAGAGAGAGAGAGAGAGAGAGAGAGAGAGCTAGAAAGTATGCAATTCTTTTTGGATGATGGGGATTGAAAGCCATAGTGGTTCCCAACACTGCCGATTTTCTCTATTCCCCTCATTTTGATTATTCATTAGAACTGTCAATACTGCGACTCCTTTTAGCGTTACTCTTCCACCTCACCACCGCTAACACTCTTTTCAGGAAAAAGTTTATGAGCCCCAAATTCGGACGTACGCTCCAAAGGGGGCTTTAGCCAAGACGCAACCCAAAGGACAAGCATGTTAGAATCCGGAAAAATTCAAGGTTTGTGTCTGCTCACTTTTCTCTCTCGAATATGTTACTCAGTTTCTATACTCTCTTTCTTACTTCCTATGGCTACATACAAGTTGCAGTAGTTAATAAACCTCGGGATAGTTATACAGAGTTTCCTGCGTTCGTCCACTTTTACAACGGACGGGCCTAAAATCTCTATGGTACAACAACGGTACATAAATTAACCTTATTTATTGAATGAATCTCGATTAAATTCACCTTATTTTTTGAGTGATCCTCGGATATATGTAAGATTTTTGATGCGCACAGCAGGTTTAAATTGTATTGTTTTCTTCGTGATCTGTTTTGCACGATATTTGCCGAAAACTATTTGAGGCTGCATTCAGAGAATTTCTATTCAATAGATTTTTTCTTTGAAAATAATTTCACAACTTTCCTATGAAATCGACTGCGGGTATTTTCTTTCTTTTGATTGTGTTTCATACCTACATGTCCTTCAAGCCTTATAATCAAATTCTTGATATCAAACTGTTCCTCCTTTGGTAATTCTACGTGATTTTATTGTTTTCATTTCGCATCATATGTTACTACCATTTCGTCAAAGACAGTATATCGCATACGTGGTTTGGTTTGGTTTGGTTTGGTTGGGTTGGGTTTATGTCACATCAATCATTGTTGGTTATTTAATGCCAAATCCATTTTTATACATACAAACAGTCCTATTTCGAACAATTCAGTTTAGCATAAGTACGCATTTCTCACAGTTAAATGTAAAGACATGTGGATTGAGTGTGGGTCATGAAACTAGTTGACAAGTTCACCTACCAAGGGAGCAATGTCTCATCAACCGAGACAGACATCGACACACGACTAGCAAAGGCATGGATAGCTAACGATAGGCTATCAGTCAGATGGAAGTCTGATCTGACAGATAAAATGAAACACAGTTTCTTCCAAGCAGCGGTCGTGTGGATACTGCTATATGGATGCACTACATGGACGCTAACTAGACGTATGGAGAAAAAGCTTGACGGCAACTACACAAGAATGCTGCGAGCAACAATGAGCAAGTCCTGGAGACAGCAACCTACAAAGCAGCAGCTGTATGGCCACCCACCACCCATCACGAAAACTACCAGACGTGCAGGACACTGCTGGAGAAGTAGGGACGAGCTCATAAGTGATTTTCTCCTATGGTCCCTTCATATGGCCGGGCAAAAGCAGGACGACCAGCTCGAACCTACGTACAGCAGCTCTGTGAGGATACGGGATGTAGCCCTGAGGACCTACCAGAAGCGATGAACGATAAGGAGGAGTGGCGAGAGAGTGTCAGGGATATCCGTGCTGGCGACACAATATAATGGTGATGATCTATCTATTTATCTATCTATCTAAAAGTCTTCATATTTATATCTATATTTTTATGTTCATATCTACTAATACGTCCCAGACTTTTCTTCTATCTATCTATCTATCTATCTATCTATCTATCCAAAGGCTGTGCACATCTTTGTTCATATCTTTCCATATATTGGAGACTGTTTCTCTGTTTGTAAGTTTGCTATTATTAGGTCTAACATCCGTCGGTATCGCTCTCCAGTATTTCTAATATGAGATGGTAGTATCTGTTTTCATGGAAATCTTTTTGAATATATTACATAATATTATAATGAAATGTGATAAATAATCCCCTCTCTCTCATTATATATATATATATATATATATATATATATATATATATATTGGTAGCATTTCTTCATCGATACATATTTGATTGAACATTATAGACATTTTTTGTCTACATATTTCTTTAATCCTTTCGATTTGCCGTATCGATCTTATAATATTCAGCGGGAATTGTTTGATAAACCTTCCATAATTAGTTATTTCCCAAGTACTTTATGCTCAGCTTTGGGCCATCATCAGGGGAGGACGTATTACATGTATTACAAGTGATATACCGGACATTGGCCTAGCGGTTAGAGTGTTCGCCAATGGCCCGGAAGACCTGGGTTCAATCCCAGGTCGAGTCATACCAAAGACTTTAAAAATGGTACTTGATACCACCTTGCTTAACACTCAGCATTATAAGGTAGGGTTCAAGGGTAAAGTGGAGCAATCCAGGGAAAGGATTAGCGCCCTCCCCTACACGTTGGTGTAGTAGCTATCGAAAAGGGAGCCTTCGTGTCACCCTCGACTATGGTCGCTAACTTTAATTTTTACTTACAAGTGATATAACTTTCGTATGTGCATTACTACTTTGTAAGGATGTGCGTTTATACTGAAGCATTGTGTAGCGATTACTTTTTAAAATTTGTTTCTATGTATAGCGTCAGTAGCTAAAGACACTAAAGTTTATTAGCACTGGATTCAAAATTAATTCTATTAATTGGGTATATATATATATGTATATATATAGTACAATTAAATGGAGACTCAAACCCGGTTAAGCCGTCATAATAAATTTATTTTGGCGGAGAATATTATTGGTATATTCTCTGTCTCGTCAGATGACTCTTTTTACATGCTCTGTCCTGTCGCAGAGACGCGAATGTGGAGTTACAGTTCGTGTTCAGAAGATAAAATAAGGTAATTAAAAAAAATTAAAAATTAAAAATTAAATTAAAAAAATCAGAATAAAACAAAAAAACATAAGGTGGAAATCAAATTGCAAAGTTACAAATTCTTTCATTTATAGGCGTGAGCGGAGGGGGTTAACATGTAATATGTTAGAACGATTAAGAAACAAGAGTGGAATTAATCTACTGGTCAGTCCCATATAATTTTGTGTTCTGTTGGTAGTTTCTCCTGTGCATCCAATTTCAATATATATATATATATATATATATACAAAGTTACAAATTATTTCATTCATAGGCGTGAGCAGAGGGGGTTAACATGTTATATGTTAGAACGATTAAGAAACAGGAGTGGAATTAATCTACTGGTCAGTCCCTTCTAATTTTGTGTGCTGTTGGTGGTTTCTCCTGTGCATCCAATTTCAATATATATATATATATATATATATATATATATATATATATATATTGAAATTGGATGCACAGGTTTGGGAGTGACACATAAACACCTAAAAACAAAGAAACAAACCAAGCAATCATGGAGAATTTGAAACAGACACTTCCAATGCTTAACATACATTCCAAATGAAAGAGAGTCTTCGTGGGGTAGTGGTTTACGTTCTGGTCTACGATATCATTGTAAACGAGATCGAAATCCAGTCAGGCAATTACGTTCACTTTCGGACTAATAGCCAAGGCAAAAATATGAAATCCCTTATTTATCAAGCTTGGGATTAAATAGTACCAGAATTGTTCTTCCACGAGGCTAGCTTTTGCAACAAAATAATCCACAAATGTTGATATGCCATTAAATAAAGAAACTATTCCGAAGCAAATGAAGAACACTTTGCGAGATATCCTTAGTACATATATATATAAATCGAAGACATTTGGATACCAGGAAATTATTTTCATTCGATGAATGCATATGCAATGTAACAGCTTCTCTTATAACGTATCAACTCTTTTAAAAAAATACTATCTTTAAAACTTTGCTTCTGACGATGACCTATGGTCCGAGGATCGATTGATGACGTAAAATATAATACGTTGGTTATAAGAATAGAAATTCGGAAGCGAAAAGCAAACTCCAAAGAGTCGAGTGAAGTATATCGGAAGTGCAGGAAAATCCCCAAAGCGTTGAAACGAATATATATATGATAAAAACTAGTGGAAAAGTAGATAAATCAAACACTTACAACAGGTTTAGTAGTAATATTTCGTTCTTTATTCAAGGAAGAACTTCTTCAGACTAATAATTTTCAAAGTTTTATTACATATTAGTAACTGAAGAAATAGCTAGAATAATGGTAAACTCCGAAAAATTTTAATTTGAAGCAGTTCTTCCATTTTTTTAAATTGTTTGAATTAGAACTGTTTTCACATTTAACTGTGTATAAACAAATGAATGATGTTTAATTGAATTGTTAATGATACATAGCAATTCTTGGAACCATTTAACTTTGTTGACATGTTAAATTGAATTGTTTGAAATAGGACAGTTGACATTTAAACTGTAATTATGCTAAAAGGAATTGTTTGAAATAGGACTGTTTTTACATTTAACTGTGAGTAAACAAATGACTTTATTTAAATAAATGACTGTGTGAAAATCAAAAATTGTACTTATTCGAAACTGAATTGTTTGAAATTAAGTGAAAACTTTTAACTGCGTGCAAAAAATAATGAGTTCAGGTATGTTAAAAAATATTATCTACAAGATGTGTTTAGAAAATCATATATTTGATATTCGTATATTCTACAAGGATGTCTTTGGCATTAAATAACCCATGAAGGTTGCTATGACATCAAACAAAGAAACCAGACTAATGTGTAATATAAATGCCTTGCAAAAGATTTTAGTTGGTTGGTTGTTTGGGTTCTATGGCATATCAGCCTTTGTAAATTATTCAATGCCAAATCCACTTTATATAAATAATCAGTTCTATTTCAAATAATTCCGTTTAGCATGAGTACAGAGTTTAATAGTAAAAAACATTTCGATTTCAAGCTACTCAGTTTATTCAAATAGTTCTAATTTAAACAATTCGGTTTAGTATAAGTATAGATTTTGTTTACACACAGTTAAATGTCAAAACAGTTCGATATTAAACAATTCAGTTTAGCGTAAGTACAGTTTCAATGTCAAAAACAATTTCATTTCAAAAAATTCAGTTTAGCATATGTAAACAATTTAAATGTAAGTACACAGTTCTATTCTCAAAAACATTTCTATTTTAATCTATTCAGTTTAGTCAAACAGTTATAATTCAAACAATTCAGTTTAGCGTAAGTATGTAGTTTAGTTCAATTTAAACTGGGAGCAATGACAAAGAAGGGGTGCTCCGTATTCTGCAAAGCTCCAGCATCGCTGGAACCTCACCATCAGATTGTTTAGAGTCCTATCCAGGGTCTTACCCCTCTTCAGCCACAAGCAAATGATTTTACTTGTTTCATGTATCGCACAGTCGGTGTGGTTTAGAATATGCTGACCGTATCGCCTGCTGAGGGGTAATACCCTCTCTAAAAAAGGAGGTGTCCTGAGTATGACAATAGACTACAAGTATGTGAGAGGTTCTAGTTTTGCAGATCTGAAGAAAGTGGAGTATACTTTCATCGCCATTACTCCCAGATCCACTCAGACTTTGAGTGGTAGTACCTGTTTGGATCCCATTTACAGGTCAAATAGATCTGATTGAATATCATTCGTATTCTATAAGAACGTAGGCCTAAAAATCTCTTAAGAAACAACCACACAAAAAATATGCATATAAATGTACAATGATAGGGACTCCCTAACTTCTTGGCTTAAAACAACCCTAGACGTTTTAATGTGTCTTTAAAATCGATCAATCAATATTATGAAACAACCACACAAAAAATATGCATATGAATGTACAATGATAGGGAATCCCTAACTTCTTGGCTTAAAACAACCCGAGACGTTTTAATGTGTCTTTTAAATCGATCAATCAATATTATGAAACAACTGCACAAAAAATGTAAATATGAACATACAATGAACGTGATTCTCAAACTTCTAGGCATAAAATAACTCAAGACGTTTTCTTATGTCTTTAAAATCGATCAATCCATCATAAAAGATATATAGAAACTCAGTCCGAGTATGATTGTCAATGGATGGAAATTAATGCAACCATTATTAGAAGAATATGATTTATGCGTATTAAGTAAATCCATTCCTCGTGATTTTCTGTAGAAATGGATGAAAATTCATGGATTATCAAAGATTAAGAATTACAGATTGAATATGTTTATATTATCTTTAATGTTTACGACTACCACTGCGAGCAGAATCGCTGTCGCTATATTAAATTAAATAATTTCCATTTTTTTTTTAATCAGTCCAATGTTTGGTTGCAATTACTCTAAAATGCCAGGAGGAATTTTGGTAGCGAATCTGTTAATTGTGTGAAATGCAGCTCCCGCCTGAAACAAAATTAGAGATGAAATGAAATTTTACAAAGATTAAGAAGAAATTAAAAGATTTAGAAATAATATTCGGCAATTTTGTTGACTAGCGCCATCTTCTGATTTTTTTTTCTGTGCTTTTATCGTCTGATTCTTTCAAAGCAGTTTATTTTTAGTTGCATCCTTTTGAACTTTCACGCTGGCAGTAAAATAATGTGAATGAAAATAAGATTTCCAAGAAACCGAGTAAAATAAAAGTAACCGTGTTATTCTTTGAGTACTATACACGATTTTGTAGATGTAAACGGATATATATATATATATATATATATATGTGTGTGTGTGTGTGTGTGTGTGTGTGTGTATGTATGTTTGTGTGTGTGCGTATCACAATTTTTAATCTAAAAATATAGAACAATGATAAGAATAAAAATATCTAAGTATTAACTCTCAATTTTTCACACTTAGACACTGAGTTTCACGCGGGAGAGACAACAATTACCAGACAGTGTTTGGTGAGGCAATTCGTTCATTTTTATATTGCTGCTACTAAGAAAGTCCGTGCTAAAAAGAAAAATTTGAATAGAAAGAAGATGGGGAGAGAAAAAGCGTTCCCAACTTAATAATCGTTTATATTGAAAAGTAGATAGATAGATAGATACAGAGACAGAGAGACAGAGAAAGAAAGAGCGAGAGAGTATACAATAAATTTAGTCTGAGGGCAAATGAAATAATAAGAATTTGCATTGATGTTTGCAGCTTGTCAATTAATGGTTTGCATCTTACTAATTAATTAATAAATCAATCGATAGCCTTTAACTCAGAATATCTAGTTTTTCCTTCAGGCATAAACCACATTCATTTCTGCTCCTTTCGTTTGTTTAAAGCTTTCTTTATCTGCCATTTTATTTTCCAGGAAAGCTATCTGATTTCTCTTTAAGCTGTCTAACAAGGCTTGTGGCTGAGACAGGTGAGTATTTCTTATCGTTGTCACGGGTCGATGTTCGAGCCAAGGTAAAATCCAGAATTTATAATGCTTTAATTTATTTCCTATTTGGGCAAGTCTCTGATACTGGGAAGGCTGAAGTAACATAATCTTACTATCTCCATTTTTTCTTTATTTCGTGTAATATTAAGCAAATCCGAATAAATACGATGAAAGTGAAGAATGGGAGGAAGACAACAAGGAGGAGGAAGGAAATGCAAAGAAGAAGTAGAAAATAAGGAGACAGAGAGAAAAAAAGGAGAAGAAAGAAAAGAAAGAGGTTAGGGAATAAAAACTAGAAGAGAAAGAGCTGGTTGAGGGAAAGGTTGAGGAATGAGAAAATTTGAAAGATTCATTTTGTGGTTATACAAATATTTTAAAACTGTTTTCTGTTGAGTCAATATAAACATTATCTTCTTCAATTTGTTTGCTCATTTCTATATCAATATTCTTGAAGACAATTGTCTTTTTTTAACTTTAAATTTGTGGCTGCTGGTAACTTTATGGGTGCTCTCAGTGCAACAGTTTTAAAATTGCAATTCTTCCAATCGTTAGCCGTATCCGTACTACTGTATGGTTAAACTATTTAGACTTTAAATGCTGGGAGAAAAAAAAACTCGATTGAAACTGCAGAAACATGCTGCATGCTGTTTTGAACTAAATCTGTAAGCAACACACTACAAACTAGCAGCTGTACGGCCACTTACCTACCATCTTATAAACCATCCAAGTAAGACAAGCAAGAGAAGTAAGGACGAAACCGTAAACAAGGTTCTCATATGGACTCCTACACGTGAACACAGCAATGCGGGTCGGTTATAGACCTTCTCTTTTTTCTTCGTTGAAAATGGACGCGGTGACCCTCGTTCAAATTCTGGATAGCACAGTCGGCTTGGGCTGCAGAATACATCGACTGCCTTTCTGCAGGGGGATAAGACCTCCCTCTAATGATTTTCCTGGATATAACATTAAACAATTTGATGGTGAAGCTCCAGTAATGGTGGAGTTTTGTGGAATGCGTAGTACTCCTTCATTTCCATCATTTCCAGGTCCACTCTGACCTGGAGTGGTAGCACCTGATAGGGCCCTATCTATGGGTCAAAAAGAATTGTTTGACATTTAAACTGAATACAAATAAGTGACTTATGTTAAATGGAATTGTGTGTAAACAGTTGATTGATATTTAATTGAATTATTAGTGATACATAGCAATACTTGGAATCATTTAACTTTGTTGACTTATACTAAATTGAATTATTAGAATTAAACGGTTTGATCATTTAACTCTGTGTATCTAAAAAATACGTATACTAATCAAATATTTAATATATATGTAAAAACAGGATTTGGCATTAAATAACCAACAATGGTCGATATGCCATAAAACCCAACCAAACCAAACCAAGCAAAACTAAACTAAAACCTGAATGAGGCTGTTTGCATTTCATATAGCACTTTTACCCTCGTGTAAGATATGAATCTAACTATTCTCCCTCCAACTAAGGGTAAATAGTAGGGCAGACTTGGTTCTTTAACCCTGACAACTGGTCTTAGAGGAGGACTTCAAACCTATCAAATTTCGCTTTAGAAAGGTTGGAGTTGGCAAGTTTGACCTCTAGTCATACTATAACGTTCACTAGGTATATAACCTATATACCTATATATATATATATATATATATATATATATATATATATATATATATATATATATATATATACCTTTGGACCGTTTTATATAGCCTTAATTCATATTTGTAGCATCTAACTCACTGACAGGTGATGCCCAATTAAAAACTGGAAATGCAATCATTGTCTGTTTTATCTATTAATTCATCAATTTCTTTTACCGGCTAATAGCTTCTTCATGCTAAAATATACCAAGCTTGGTTTAAGGTTTGTTGATTCAGCATCAAATATTATTTATTGATCGAAAAGATTCGTCAGTAACGTCTCACTCCTACAATGAGTATATATATATATATATATATATATATATATATATATATATATATATATATATATATATCAAAAGGTTCTGAGCCTAATCCAGATTGGATTTTAGATTTGTTGCATACTTCTCACCTTTGTATGCGCCTAACTCGCGGAAAAATTAGGATAAAAATCTGAGTTAGTTTTTCTAGTTTTATGAGAAGTGGTAGTGTTTTACCACAAAAATGTTTAGCTATGGTTCTCGATGAAGTTAACGACCTTTGGAATACATATATGTATATATAAATATATATATACGTTGTGCATTCAATAAGTTTCCAGACTTTTTTGTACAGCCATTTAAAATTGTCGTAGACTCTTTAAAATTCAGTATGTTATTCATATACATCTTATGAGATGACTGACCAATTTTTATGATTTCAGATTCAAAAGAACAGCTACAGCTGGAATTGGAATACACCCTACTAAAGCCTGATTGTCACAGCTGGTGAATTTCAAAAATGCAATCTGACACTTTAGAAGAACAATATGCAATAAAATTGTGTTTTAAACTTGGAAAAAATGCCTTAGAAACGTATGGAATACTTCAGACTGCTTTTGGAGAATCTGGCATGAATCGAGCATTAGTTTTTAAGTGGCAGAAGGGATTCAAAGAAGCCAGGGAGTCTGTGAGTGATGATGAGAGGTGTGGGAGGAGTAAGCAAGTCAATACACCACAATTGATTGGCCAAAGGGTTAGGGTTAGGGTTACTATGTTGAGGTTTTAAGGGAGTTCAGCTAGAGATTCGGTCGGAAGAGGCCAGCACTCTTCAAATCGGGTCAGTGGCATTTCCAGCAGGACAATGCACCAGTCCACATTAAGACAGTTCCTCAGCCTCCCTATAGTCCAGACCTTGCTCCTTGTGACTTTTGCTTCTTCCCTAAGCTCAGAGGTTATTGTCATGAGACAACTGAGGAGAAGAAAGAGGCTGTGACGAAGGTCATTGACACGCTCACACCAGAGGACTTCGATGGGGTCTTCCAGAAGTTGTTGGAACGGTACAAGTGCATTGCAGCCGGAGGAGATTACTTCGAAGGGGACAAGAGTTTCATGCGTGTACTATCAATAAAAGTATATATATATATATATATATATATATATATATATATATATATATATCTTTCTCTCTCTATCTCTCTCTAAAGAAAAGTCACACACACACACTCACACACGTATATATATATATATATATATATATATATATATATATATATAGAGAGAGAGAGAGAGAGATGGATATAGATATAGATATAAATTTCACAATGCACTCCCTCTATGAATATTAACTACCTACCTTGGAATAAAACTCCCAGATATTCAAACACACAAATTAGACGGTCATTCACGGTTAATTCGAAATGTGCTGCTCCCAAACGTCTATCTATCTATCTATCTATCTATCTATCTATCTAAAAACTTAAATCTTCATTGTAGCTATGAATCTAGAATAGATGAAAAAATAAAAGAAACCTTTGAGAGAGATTCTGTTCTCCATTTCACCTCTGAATGCAATGTCTATATATAAAGCGGTTTGTTCCGTCAAAGGAAATTTTGTAACATTTTTTTCTCTTTATGGCCCAGTCATCTCCAACGAATGGATGAATAAAAAATACAAAGATAGAAAATAAACGGTGATGGGTAAAAGATATTTAATACCAAATAAAAGGTAAAAGATACCAGGTAAAAAATTAAAGATACTACATAAGGATTATAGAAGGTAATATCTATTATGCAATATATGCTAATCTTTTATAATGACATAGTTCTGGGCGACGCAAACCAAACGAACAAGCCTTGGTGAATCAAGCCTTCGTAAGTCAAGGCAGAAGTTAAATCAAACTTTTTAAAAGAAGTAAGATTGGAGAAACATTTTTAGCCTCAACGAAAATCTTTTTATTGAGCTGTGCTCAGTTAAACCATTGCTTTATAGGGATTTAATGTAGAAAGTATTAAAAAACTGTCTATGTACATGATATTTCAGATACTGTAAAGTGAGGTTACGAGCGCAGTGAGCCAGTCATAAAGTGGCCAAGCGTGTTGGCGTAGCTGGACCAAGTGCTAAGCTGCACGCCGAATTCACTATATAACTATGAAGTTAGCTTTATGGTTATATAGCGAATTTATTCATAATAAATAAATAGATAAACCTACAAACATTCACTATTGGTTAATTTGGTTGGTTGTTTGGTTTTATGGCATATCAACCTTGGCTGGTTATTTAATGCCTAATCCATTTTTTACAAATAATCTGTTCTATTTCAAACAATTCAGTTTAGCATGAGTACACAGTTTAATTGTCAAGAACGTTTCTATTTCAAAGTATTCAGTTGAGTCAAACAGTTCTAATGCAAATAATTCGGTTTAGCATAAGTATGCAGTTTAGGGCCCTATCATGTGCTACCTCTTCGAACGAGAGTAAACTTGAGAACGATGGCAATGAAGGGGATTCCGCATTCCCCAAAACTCCAGCATTACTGGAATCATACCATCAGATTGTTTAATTTCATATACAGGACACGCGTTGGAGGGAGTGTTACCCCTTTGCAGAGAAGCAGTCGGTGTATTTTACAGCCCCTGCCAACTAGGAAAACTATTGGTTGGGTGGGTTTTTTGGCATATCAATAGGCATTGTAGCTTATTTAATACCAAATCCTGTTTATACATATATATTTACTATCTAAAAGATTTGAAAACACATTTTGTAGATAACGTTCTTAAACGATTCTGAGCTCTTTTTTTGCACTCAGTTAAATGGTTTCAAGTCACAATTAACATACGAGGCGCATACGATAAGTTTCCAGACTTTTTTCTTATGGGCATTTAAAATTGTCTTAGACGCTTGAAAATTCAGTATGTTATTGCTATACAACTTATGAGATGACTGACCAATTTTTATGATTTTAGGTTCAAAGGAATAGCTATACCAGGAATTGGAATACACCCTACTAAAGCCTGATTTTCACAGCTAGTGAATTTCAAAAATGCAATCTGGACGTGAGGACATTTAGAAGAACGATATGCAATAAAATTCTGTTTTAAACTTGGAAAAAATGCTACAGAAACGTATGGAATGCTTCAGACTGCTTTTGGAGCATCTTGCATGACTCGAGCATTAGTTTTTCAGTGGCATAAGAAATTCAAGGAAGCCAGGGAGTCTGTGAGGGATGATGAGAGGTGTGGGAGGAGTAAGGAAGTCGATACACCAGAGTTGATTGGCCAAAGGGTTAGGGTTAGGGTTACTATGTTGAGATTTTACGGGAGTTCAGGAAGAGATTCGGTCGGAAGAGGCCAGCACTCTTCAAATCGGATCAGTGGCATTTCCAGCTGGACAATGCCCCAGTCCACAACTCCATCCTTGTCACAGACTATTTAACTAAGATGGGCATTAAGACAGTTCCTCAGCCTCCCTATAGTCAAGACCTTGCTCCCTGTTACTTTTTGTCATTCCCTAAGCTCAAAGAAAAACTTAGATGCTATCGTTATGAGACAATTCAGGGTATGAAAGAGGCTGTGACGAAGGTCATTGACACGCTCTCACCAGAGGACTTCGATGGGGCCTTCCAGAAGTTGTTGGAACGGTACAACAAGTGCATTGCAACCGGAGGAGATTACTGGAAAGTTATCGTGTGCATCTCGTATGTCATTTTTTTGCACACTCAGTTTGTTCTATTTGACCCATAGATAGTACCTTATCAAGTGCTAGCACTCCGCGACTGTGTTAACCTGGGAGCAATGGCAATGAAGGAGTACTCCTCATTTCCTAAATCCCCATGCTGGAGACTCACCATCAGTTTGTTTAATGTCATATCCAGGACACTCATGAGGGGTCTTACCTCTCTGCAGAGATTCAGTCAGTGTATTCTGATGTCCCTGCCGACTGGGCTCATTCACTTGAAAAAGAAATAGAATCAGTGCAGCTCAAAACAAAATCATAAAACTCAAGAGTACAAATTGCGAATAGCGGAGCCGATCCTCGTCCAGATTTACAATTGTTTTGAATTCAGCGTTTTCCTTCTACACAAGTTGCCATAAAAAGGTTAAGAGCACAGTCTAACTTACTATATACCCACAGCTGGAGAGAGAATTATTTAATCCGCTATGTAAAATGCAAACAGCTTCATCCAGGATTTGAACTCGAGTAGCCGAGTCAACTTCCCACGGCGATAAGCGTTATATCATGAGCGCAACAAACTATCGAAAGAAGATGAGTCAGTAAATTACATCCGACAAATGCAAACAACCGGACATGAACGTTGTCAGTAAGAGACTCGATTAACCGGCTTATTGGTAGTGTTCGCCAATGGTCCGGGAGACCGGGGTTCAATCCCAGGTCGCGTCATACCAAAGACTTTAAAAATGGTACTTGATACCTCCTTGCTTAACACTCAGCAATATAAGGTACTATCAAGGGTAAAGTAGAGCAATCCTGGGAAAGGAGTAGAGCCCTCCCGTACACATTGGTGTAGTAGCTATTGAAGAGGGAGCCTTCTGGTCCCTCTCGACTACGGTCTCCAATTTACCACTAAGAGACTCGGGTTTATTGATATAAAGAAATGTGAAACCAAATAAGGAAAAATAGACAAACAATGAGACACTAACTTTTGGAATAATCAAGGCAGGAAATTCTGTCTGGTTAGAGGTTGAGAACGAACAAACGGGTATGCATTTTCCTAGTACATCGGCAACGGGGAGGATGTGACATCAGGTTGAAGTAAAATTGGTTTTTAATTCAAAGTTTTCATTCTTCTAGACTGGTTGCCGAACCCAGGTTAAAGAACTCAGACTGTTCTACTAATTACACATAGCTGGGGAGACGATTTCATGCCATTTTGGTACATAATGAATAGATTGCCAATTAATTTTGTAAAGTAAGTGCAGAATTCAAAATATATGAATTCAAAAGTTAACAGGTAATTCGTTAGAAGAGGGTCATAGAAAATAACTAGTGAAATGATAGATAATACTTGACCCCTGGTTGACCTTTTTAGCAGTTCTCTGATTGGTTGGTTCAGTCGTGAGAACGGGTCAGTTTGGTAAAGTTAACTAGAGAGCAGTCCAGGCGCAGTAACGAACGGATGGCTATTTCTCCAGCCGTACTGTTAACGTGGGAATTTGGGTGAATTAAGACTCGAAAATCGAAGACCTTGTGTACATTTATAAGAACAGAAGTGGACACAGAGACCAGGATAAACTCAAGATTACCTGAAGAAGTCCCGGATAGAAGACCAGAGAATCGGCCAGTATAAGAAAAAGATTAAGGTGTAGACAACAATTTCCTTCGACGATAACTCAGTCACGCAAAGCGTGTCTCCGACAAATTAACGGATAACCGGTAAATAAAGAAAAGTAAAAAAAAAAGTGTTTAGGGAGGGAAAATACGCAGAACTTTAGCAAGAAAGGAAGAAAGATGAAGTTGAGAATAGGGATCAAAAGATCGTAGCCAAAGAATTGTGAGAATTAAAAATTCAAGGAAAAATTGGACCGTCTCTCCAAACAAGAGATCAGCGGAAATATTAAATATGCTGGAATTTTAAATAGACTTGCTATCACCTGATTCTCCAACAATAAACATCAGATACTTCCAGTGTAAACCATTATCATCATTGTCATTATAGCCCTATTCTTTCTGTAATATTTGCATTAATTCTTGCTTATCGACAACCACTTCTTGGTTTTCAATTCATTTCTATAAGATTAGTGAGTGTCAAAGATTTTGCGATACTTTTTGTGGGGAGGTATTACCCATCAGCTGGAGATACAGTCAGCGTATTGTTTTTTTTCCATTGGTTTCTTTGTTTAATGGTATACTAAACTTCGTGGGCTATTTAATGCCAAAACTATCCTTGTAATAAGAACAGTTGAGGTACTGTTTAACCCATAGCTGGAGCGAATCCGGGGTTAATGCTTTTTTAAGGGAATCACTCTGAAAATGAATGCACTATCACGATTGGAGTTCGAACTCGCTTACTACAATGTCGCAGTCCAGCACATTAACCACTACGCCACGGACCCCGCCCCACCTCCACTCAGCGTAATTTAAGTCCTACCTACAGGGCTATATATATTTCTGATTTTCCGTACATATCTATGATAAAATCCTTAGCAATGCACACAAAAATATGCAACTATCTCCACCACCTGATACGCCAATCATATTATTGTATTTGTACACTTTTTAAGAAACTTTGTGGGATTCATTATTTGGAGGGTCACTGACTTCATATTGACTAAAAAAATGTGGCTAATCTATTGTAAATTACCCGTCGTTATCGTTGTAGTAGACGAAGGAAGCTGTTATGGCAATGGTCCTAATAACTAAAAGCTTCGATATTGTTTACATCAAATTCGGAGAATTATTTTCGATTTTGGAACCGAACAAGAAATCAGGAAAATCTATTTGTATTCGTTGATACATAATAAGATTATACATCAAAGGAGATGCCAGTCTTTTCCAAGGACGATCTCCTTTCTTACTTCTTTTTCTTACTTATCTCTTCTTTTTTTTCCTTTTGCTCGCTCGTCTTTCTTTCTTTCTTTCTTTCTTTCTTTCAAACTCACCATCAATTTTTCTATTCTTCTTTCTTTCTTTCTTTCTTTCTTTCTTTCTTTCTTTCACACTCCCAATCAATTTTTCTATTCTCCTTTCAACTTCTTTCTTTCTTTCTTTCTTTCTTTCTTTCTTTCTTTCTTTCTTTCTTTCTTTCACACTCGCAATCAATTTTTTCTATTCTTCTTTCTTTCTTTCTTTCTTTCTTTCTTTCTTTCTTTCTTTCATCGGTATCGTTAGTTGCGAGAATGGTTCTTAGTTTACCCACAGAGGTCGGGGTTCAAGTCAAAGTAAATATCAATTTTCGAATCCTATTTTTCGATGTAAGCCAGTCCATTCAGGTGGAACGTGGCGATAGAAAATCATTTACAATCATTTCAATATTCAATTTTCTGTCTGTCTATCTATCTATCTATCTATCTATCTATCTATCTATCTATCTATCTATCTAAGTCTGCTTTTATCTCTCTTCTTTACTATTTTTACTTATCTATCTGAACTACATTTGCTCCCTAGTTGGTCTTTGGGAGAAGAAATGGTATCATGCCTTTCTTAAGGCTCACAAACGATCGGTGTAGTTATCGAGTGGTATCTGAGAGAACGAAAACAATCACTGCGAAGGCCTCCGCTGGGATTAAATTTTTGATATTTTTTTACAACAATAAATACAGCCTTGAAATGAAAAACAACATCAGCGCGATCGGTAATTCCTTCCTTAGGTGATAACCCTGCGTACCAGGCATGTTTTCCCAGGGAAACTCGTGTTATTATGGCAGCCTAACAGAACTTCACAATATCATCAGTTACTGCCTGATTTTGGAGTCTCTTAATTTCTTTTTTTTTAATTTACAGAGGACGAACTTGCAACCCCCCACCAATGCTTCTGACTTCAAAAGTAAAACATTATATAATCATTCAACCAGTACATAAAGATTACTATTGTTGCCTTTCGTGCTTTCCCAGCTGACGTAGATCTCAGTCAATACTTTTCTTGAAAGGAAATATTAACTCATTGAAGTGAAGTATCCTATGACACTAAACTTTATCAGGTATTAAGGCTCCACTTTTGGAAATCTTGAGAATATGGGGTACCTCTTCATTTCCTTTACTCCAAGGTACAGTCTGAGCCAGAGTGATAGTTCCTCTAAGAGTTCCATTTGAATAGATCTGTTTAAAAATATTCCGATTCGATGTAAAAAAATACTCTTAAGAAAAAACTACAGGAAAAAGTAAATATGAACGTACAATGAAGACGATTCCTCAGCTCTTGGCATAAAATAAATCTCAAGGGTTTATATGCCATTTAAATTAATTAAGGAATCAAAAAGCCAATCATTTGCATTTTTGCTCTCAGATCATCGAGAGAGGATAGCATCAGTACAAAGGGTAACTTAAATAAATTACAAAAATAAATCCATCAAATGAAATAATGAATGAGCTTTTCTTCTTCTAGGCTGGTTTTTATATCAAGGTTAAAGAATCCCTGTCTGCCTTATTATTTACTCATGGCTGTAGCTGATAATTTTTAATGATTTGTCCATCCTATTTACCAACCCCTCCGCTCGGGCAGGATATGACACCAGGTCAATTTTTAAGCGGAGTTTAACAGGTTTGAATTCAGAGTTTTCCTTCTCCTAGACTAGTTGCCTTACCAAGGTTGAAGAACCCAGTCTGTCCTACTATTTACCCATAGCTGGAGGGAGAATAATTGGATTCATACCTTTCCCAAGGGTATTAGAGCTATGTGAAATGCAACGAGTTTCGTCCAGGATTTGAACTCGTGTCGCCGTGTTCATTTCCTACGACGATAACAATTACACCACGGGCACCTCCATACTGCATAATGATTTGTCAATAGTAACTCCTGAAATGTTTCCTTCTTTTACGAAATTAATTATGTTACATAAGAGATATTAGTGGTTGCGATTTTATAGCCTTAATAAAGATCTCCAACCCTGGTTATGTCTACATGTGTAGCCATTTAGAAAATATTTACCGCCAGTAAGAATTTATTTGAGGCTAACAATCTTCTCACATGCATTGCATCAGTCAGATTACTTAGGCAATTTAATTGATTGATTTATTTTAATGAGACATCAATCCGTATCGGGTTATTCAATGCCTCGAAGTTAGAAAATTGCGTTCATCGTACATTTATATTCACATTTTTGGGGAGTTGTTTCGTAAGATGGTTTGGTTATGTTTCTTTGTTTAATGACATATCAACCTTCGTAGGTCATATAATGCCAACACCACCCTTTTAGAATGATAGCAGTTGTGTTTTATTAACACAATCAGGGTTTTAAAAATTTTTTCTGAGGGTATTAGTCTGAAAGTGAATGCAGTTGCCTGACTGGAGTTCGAACTCACATATAACGATATAACCGTCCACTACTTCACGGATTCTCTCCGCTTATTTCCTTTTTTTTTTATCGGGGCGGCGGCAAATGGTTCCATTGATTACGTACGATTGTTTAACAAATCTGTTTGACCCCAAAATCGGACCCGAACAGACATTACCACTCCAGGTAATCTTGGACCTGAAATGAAAGCAATGAACAGTTATCACACACTCCCTAGATGTCCAGAACAGGAGTCTTACCATCAGATGCAGTTTAATTTTATACCTTAGACACTTTTTTTTGTGGGGGTGATCTTACTGTCAGCGTATTCTAAGCCCAACCAACAGCGTGATTCCATAATTTTAGTTTAAATGTTGTTGGTACAGTGTAGTTTCTATCTATAAAAGGAAATGTCCTGGAAATGACACTAAATAATCTGATGGTGAAGTTCCAGTAATACTGGAGCTTTGGGGAATGCGGAGCACTCCTTGATTTCAATTGCTCCAGGGTCCACTCTGGCTCGAAATGATAGCACCTGATAGGGCCCTATCTATAGGTTAAATAGAATTAACTGCATACTTATGCTAAACTAAATTGTTCGAATTAAAATTGTTTGACTAAACTGAATAGCTTGAAATAGAAATGTTTTGGACAATAGAACTATGTTCTTACATTTAAACAGTGCACTTATGCTAAACTGAATTGTTTGTTATGGAACTGTTTTTGACATTGAAACTCTATTTGCACTAAACTGAATTGTTTAATATAAAACTCTTTTGACATTTAACTGTGTGTAAAAAATCTATACTTATACTAAACTGAATTAGCTGAATTAGAACTGTTTGAATAAACTGAATTGCTTGAAATAGAAATGTTTTTGACAATCAAACTGTGTATTCATTCTAAACTGAATTGTTTGAAATTTGCATCAAAATGGATTTGGTGTTAAATTACCTACAAAGGTTGATATGCCATAAAACTCAACCAACCAACCAACCAACCAATAAAAGGAAACCTTTTCTCTTTGGGTTCATCTGTTTGATGTTGTATCGTGTAATACAACTTTCTTTGATATTTTCCAACCTTGTTCTTGTACCCTATTTAGATTGTCCAACAGTTTTAGGGTGTCATTTGTTTTCTTCTGTTTCCTGTGGACTATTTTTAACCACAACGTTGTGTAAACTGACTTTCCACAGTGACAATCATCTCCTTTACGTTAAGGTATTATTCCATATTTTCACGGTATTTTTCACATTCTACTTCCGTCTGGTCACAACAGAATGTTGGTTGCTTTTTATCACCGGATCTCAAGATTTGCTGAGTTCATGTCTTACTAATCTTATTCTCCCTAACATTCGAGATCCCACCCATTTGTTCAGGGAGCTTCACGATAAAGATACGTAACAAACATATTTTTCCTCAAATTATTTTTCGAATAGGCTAAGTGTCAGACTGGGGTTAGAGATTAGCAATTTTTGAAGATCGTTATTGTGCATATTCTACATCTTTAATTTTTGGGCCAACACTCATGTTTTGAATTTTGTTTCTATCGTTTTATTTTGAAATGTTACAGTGTTTTGAAGTTGACAGTTTTATCGAAAAATTAATTATAAATTCTTTTCAGGCAAATTCATCATCAAAATTGTGGCTCAATCTTCAAAATGGCTTTCTAGGTATATGCTAATTTAAGGGACCCCCCCCCTCCATGGTTTCCAGAAATTTTCCGATATTTTCTACTGAAATGTTTCGTAATATGAGTATTTCAAAAAGATTTAATTTTTTATGGCCAGATTTTATGGCAATAGTCTTGAGAATACCTATTTTGGGGGTAAAAGGAAAGCTCTAAAAATATTTTCTATATATCTGGAAATATCTTGAAAACACAGCTACAGAACATAAACCTTATCTCTCTCTCTCTCTCTCTATATATATATATATATATATATATATATATGTATATATATATATATATATATATATATATATATATATATGTATACATACATTCTATAATAAGGACCTACATGCTATCTTTAAAGTAATTTTATTCATTTCTGCCTCAGCTATTTGGAAAACATATATGCTCTAAATATTTCATCGCCAAAATTGACTGCAATTATAAAAATCAGGAACATGACATGTATAATTCCATTTTTAGAAACAAAAATTTAAGTTGTTATGTATGTATCATTTTCATTCAATTCAATACTGTTATGTGCTATAAATATTCCTAAAAAATTTGGTTTTAGATGGCTTTGGGATAATATTTTTAAACTTGTTTTGCACTTTTACACGAGAAAAATCTAATAACTATTAAATTCTTACGAACATTCGACCATTTAGAGGTGATAAATGGATTCCCAGTGAAATTCTGGCCAAGAAACACGTGAACATAGTATGGTTTATCTTATTGGTGGACAAATTTCCAATGGTAAATGTTCCACAAAACGGCTAATTCCGCCAACTGTTGCATGTAAACAAAATGTTTTAGTATATATATATATATATATATATATATATATATATATATACATACAGAGACATATACGTATAAAGTGTCGCTCATAGATAAGTATACCTCTGAGGGTGTTCTAGTTGCGTTGCCTTTGGCCAAATCAAGTTGTTGTGTCTTTTAACCTCGAAGCACATACACTCTTAAGTTCAACATCAGATGAATAATTTTTGGCAACACTGATGTGACTACTTTTCACACACACACACACACACACACACACACACACACACACACACACACACACACACACACACACACATTTCCTTAAATCCTATACATACATATATATATATATATATATATATATGTGTGTGTGTGTGTGTGTGTGTATTATTCGGTCCAGTTATGAGAAGAAATGAGGAGAAAACTCTTCACCCCTCTTCTATCCCCTCCCACCCTTCTTTCCTGTGTCTATTCTAAATTATTTTATCCATAAGATCTGAAGAAGTCCTGTTAATCTTTTTTGGTGTTTTTGATTTATATCAAAAACCCATAACAGGATGGAGATGAATTTATAATCCTAATGTGACCGGTTTTTGTTTATATACATATATATATATATATATATATATATATATATGTGTAAAATCATAGCATGCTGCTAGCACGGATTTCCCTAATTCTCTCTCGCCATTCATCTCTATCATTTATTGCCTCCGGCAGGTCTTTTAGAAAACATCCTGTGTCCATACAGAGCTGTTGTAGGTAAGTTCTAGTTGGCTGTCCAACACTTGCACGTCCGTGTGATGCGTTCCATAGGGAAATGCCACTTATAAGTTTGTCCTTGCTTCTCGTGTAGCGTCCAACATGTATCATCCGTCTTATCTGAATAGTTCTAGTGATGGGAGGTAGGTGGCCGCGCAACTGGTGTTTTGTGAGATGTCGCTTCCTGGATTTGTTCATTATAGCTCGTAGCATTCTTGTACAATTGCCGTCTATGTTTTTTTCTACATGCTTAGTCAGCGTCCATGTAGTGCATGTATATTGTAGAAACTGCTTGGAAAAACTTGCGTTATATTTTATCGAATAAGTTCGACTTACATATATATATATATATATATATATATATATATATATATAAAGTAAAAAGTAAAGTTGGCGACCATAGTCGAGGGTAACCTGAAGGCTCCCTTTTCGATAGCTACTACACCAATGTGTAGGGGAGGGCGCTACTCCTTCCCTGGATTGTTCTACTTTACCCTTGATCCGTACCTTATAATGCTGAGTGTTAAGCAAGGAGGCATCAAGTACCATTTTTTGAGTCTTTGGTATGACTCGACCTGGGATTGATCCCAGGTCTCCCGGGCCATTGGCGAACACTCTAACCCCTAGGCCAATGTCCGGTAATATATATATATATAATTCAAGGAAATACATCACACTTTTAAAAATTCAAACAGTAATTACTTTACATATTTATGAAACGGAAATAGAATGTTCAAAGTTTTCCCATTTTCACCTCTCATTTTAGAAATAAATCATATATACGTTATATAATTCAGAAGATATAATATCCTATATCAGTTGCCCTGTTGATGGTTTACTATAAAAAAAAAAAACGAAATATTGGCAAAGGATTCAACTATAAATAACATCATCTTCTGAATACTTTGTTTTTTCATATTTACCCCCCCCCGGTAATACTCGATGCAAAAAATAAGTTTCGCAAAGCGCTCTTACCCCTTTCCATCTCATTTGATGATTGTACTTTTAAAAGGATTTAAAACTGCCATTAATAAGACTGTCACCACGCGGGTGGGGTGAGTAAAAATCCATTCCTTGAGCACTTTTTCATTTTATATATATATATGTATATATAGGTATTTGCTTAAAGCATTGCACAAATTATTTTATTTTATTGTATTGTATTAATTTAGAACCGAAATAATAATTATCTGAGTCTAATTAATTTCAAAGTTAAAATTTCAAAGACTTTTTTAGATGAACACGGTGTTGGATATCCAATTCTTTATTTTTTAGATGTTGTAAACATGGAGCCACGTGGGGTGTTTAAACGCCATGCGGAATAGACGTGACTTCAGTTGTCCTAATCAATTTCATTTTATTCTCTTATCTTATTCTATTCTATCTTATTTTTATGAAGTTTTTACTTTGAAATTAATTAGATTCAAGTAATTATTATTTTGCATTACAAGAACTCTTTCAATCAATACAATAAATAAAATAATATATATATATATATATATATATATATATATATATATATATTGTTACGAGGTCAGAGAATTCCTTCGGCGTATGGAAAATAAACACTGTTTTAGGACTCACAAATGCGAGCCCTTAAAATGTCTAATATATCTCCCAGAGATCCAGTTGCACATACATAAGAAAAAGGAAAGCAGATATCCTGTCGGTTAAGCCCCGGTTTTCAAGGAATAAAGAAGATGAACAGAACCCAGGATTATAATAGGGACCAGAACATTTATTACAAAAAGAAAACAAATAACAACATGAAAGGCAGAATGTCCAATCGAAAAGAACGTTTCTTTTTTTATATCGAATTGTGCGTGTAAAAATTTATGGGCAAGTTTATCAAACGATGAAATGGTGTGTATAAATCATTAGTCTGAATATGAAAGTTCATGTGAGAGATATTCAACACGCAGAATTTATCTGTTTTCTGTGCGACAGTTCAGCTATCTTTACACGTGGCGTGCTGGGTGGACACTCATATTCGTCGTTTTTTCCTGCCCGCATTTTCAAAAGGGACGCCGGAGGTTCATTCATCCTTCTGCACTGAGGCTTCTCCATGACAGCCTTATTTAGTGTGCATTGGGGTAAGCTGGCTCCTTCGCAGAGCTCACTCTAAATGGGTGCTGACTTTCGGCACGTCTTCACATCATCGTGGTTGGTTTGGGACTGACTTTCTTCTCCTGTTTCCTATTTTGCGGACACTTTAACAACTTCCCGTTTGAGTTTGTTTCAGCCATGCAGCATTGCTGTTGTTACAAGACTATTTTTAACTTAGGTGCCAGCATGCAGCTAATATTGTCTGGATTTCAGGATTATCATTCGTTCATATCCTTCACTTTTCCCGGATTGTTCTTTTAGACTTTCTCTCTCCTTTTTATTCCTTATCATCGTACCTCTCTCTCTCTCTCTCTCTTTCTCCCTCTCTCCTTCTCCGTAACAATATATAGATATATATATATAAAAATATGAAAATATAAAACTATTCGGAGGATGTATTTGGTAATATATATAGTATGACTACGTTTAATGTTTAATTTTTTTCTAAACCATCTTCAAAGCGATGTTACAATTTGTTGTGATAACGCTTCATTGAAATTTTATTTTTGAATGACAAAATAAAACGAATTTAAAGAAATCTTAGCATTTTTCTTTGGTAAAGCGTTCCGTTTCAAAATTTCGTTACGTAATTAGTGTTAGAAAATTACAATATCTCTTATTCAAATTAGTTGATTAATTACTAATAAATCATACTTACTTTTAGTAGTTTTGATACGAAATCTACTCAAAAAACAGATTTTTTATTCAAATCACAATTCCGTTGTGTTGGGTGTCCGCTAATGGCCTGGGAGACCAGTGTTCAATCCCAGGCCGGGTCATACGAAAGACTCAAAAAAATGGTACCTAATTTATTATATATATATATATATATATATATATATATTTTTGAAAATAATAATTCTTTAAAAACTGAAACCAAGACATTTTCTAAACTATACACATACATTGTATTTCTTAAAATTGAAATACCTTAATTCTTATAAAAGTTGAAATTTAAAAAAATTTTATTACGAGAAGAAATAATACTTTTTTTTGCGCATGTGCGTGTGTGTGTGTGGGGGGGAGAAAGTGACATGCCGAGGAAGGAAAGTTAAATCTTCAGTTTGGACAACTGATGAGCCTAGATGAATTTATCGGAGCTTTGCAAATAGATTCCTGTAAAACATTCCATTCGTCTTTTCTTCGACAGATTCTGTTTTTTATTCCAATATTCTTGTGTTCGCCAAATATCAAGGAGGTGTATGATTATTTCTGGAAAGAAATCGATTTCTTTCTTAAGATGTTTAGGCAAATGTCCTCTAAGTGTTCATAAATAAATCAATATACTTGTAGATATATATATATATATATATATATATATAAACACTCGCAAATGTTTTATATATGAATCTGTAAAATGAAAAATAAAGCAATATAAGTATCTATGTATGAAAGTAATCACACACCCCAACGTAAATATGCATGTGTAGAATATATATATATATATATATATATACAGAAACAAATTAGATTTATTTGTTCATATTTTTATGTAAATGTAGGCTAAGTGTTCATGAATAAATTCAAATATCTGAAAAATGAGTAAACATACAAGCATATTTAAAATAATATGAGTTATGAACGTGTATGAATCGGTATAGAAAAAAAAAATGGTATATATGTGTGAGGGCGACAAAAGTAAACGTACGCATGCGCAGTCATATCGAATAGTATTCACACACACACACACACACACACACACACACACACACATATATATATATATATATATATATATATATGTACGAGGGTCATTCAAAAAGTTTTAATCTTCACCTTGATTAATACGGCGACTCAGAAGTGTCCTCGAAATGTCAACTCTTATCAGTTTGTGTACTGGCGTCGGCACTAATAGGACCCACGTTACTGACAAATTACGCAAACTCAAGATCTCAAGTAAAAATGTTTAGCTATGGCTATTCATTCTGGATGAGGTTTATAATTTTTTGAATGTCACCCGAACATATGTATATATATATATATATATATATATATATATACATTAAAATGAATAGGTCCACAAGAGAATTTGCTTTTAGATTATTTATTCTCCTTCAGCACGTGTTTTCAGTCGTCTTCAGGAAGTAAATTTACTTCCATTTACTTCCTGAAAACGGCTTAAAACGTCAGAAACACGTGTTGAAAAAGAATAAATGAACCTAAAAGCAAATTCTCTCGTGGACCAATTCATTTTAAAGAATTTACTTTCTTCCTCTCATTAGATTAACGAAAAAAAAAAACATTATGTATATGAATATTGTCATCCACTGACTGTTTCATGACATCTCAAATCATCAGTGTAGTGTAGCTAAACACCGGTGATGCTTCAAGCTGGGATCGAAACCTGGTTGACTTTACACAAGTCGGATATCTTGCCGCACAACCATCAGCAACCTCAGTGCAAGTTGTGCAATGGTTAGCAAGCTAGAATAGCAAACCTTCACGAGTGAGTTCATTTTTCATTGGGTGCCCAATTCATACGGCCTTGTGCTACATCTGAACGAACCGCTTTGTAAATTATTACCTCAGCGCTAGAGAGCGGATGTAACATATAAACATTTTGTTTACATATATGCTTAACATCTACAGAGTATTCAATTCATTAGAAGAGAAGGCTCAACACAAGACAGGGAGCATATATATATGTTGTCATCCACAGACTGTTTCGTTGTATCACAACTCTTCAGTGTGGCTAGGCACGTAGGACGCTTGAATCTGGGATCGAAACCCGCCCTACTTTACGTTAGACTTAGTATCATACCACTCGGCCAACAAGCGTACCACATCAGCTACTGAAATAATAGGTATTAAGTAGTAGCGTTCGTTTGTTTACATTTTTATACCTTACCTGATACCAGAGTGCTCAATTTGTTCGAAGAGCTTTGCATTATGCGAGCGGTAGCCGTAAATTCCATCGCCAGAGTGCTCAACCCCCATTGTCATTCACAGACAGACTGTTTCGTTGTATCACAACTCTTCATTAACTAAAAACAAATAATAGTGCACTCTCTTCACGGCAATTTGCGTTTCATGCGCCTATTCAATCAATGCCGACTATAATTGATTGATTTTTAACGGCATTTCAAACTGTCTAGGGTTATTCTATGCATTCTGTCTCAGGGAATCACGTTTATTGTATATTCATGTTTACTTTTTAGTTAGTTGATACTTATTGCAAATAATCTAATCGAATACGAATTATTTTTAACAGATCTCTTTGACCCATAGATGGGTTTAGTTGGTTTGATTTTATGGCACATCAACAATTATGGGTCATTAATGCCAAATCCATTTTTATACATATAAACAGTTCTATTTCAAACAATTCAGTTTAGAATAAATATAATTTTTTGTTGATACACAGTTAAATGTCAAAACAGTTTAGCATAAGTACACAGTTTTAATGTCAAAAACAGTTCTATTTTAAACAATTCAGTTTAGCATAAGTACAGAGTTTAATTCTATTTGACCCATAGACACGAGCCTATCAGGTGCTAACACTCCGGGCCAGAGAAGACCAGGGAGCGATGGCAATAAAGGGGTACACCACATTCCCCAAAACTAGAACATTACTGGAGCTTCACCATCAAATTGTTTAGTGTCATATACTGGACACTCATTGGGGAGGGGTCTTACCCCTATGCAGATAAGCAGTCGCCGTATTCTACTGCTCCAGCCGACTGGGTAACCCATAGATGAGAACCTGACAGGTACCATATCTCAGAATTAGAATGGACGTGGGAGTAAAAGTTATAAAAAAATAAACCTTTTGGACAGGATTTAACCCTTCAATAGGGATGGACTCAGTGCAACTGTAAGCCACGTCGACTGGCTGTTATCTATTATGCTTTGAGCACTTACGCCTTCTGTACTCACAACAACCATATATTTCATAAACTATATATATATATATATATACGAGGGTCATCCAACATATAAAAAGGAGTTTTTCGAAAAAGTAAAATGACTTTTTCAGAATTTTTTCCATAAATACAAATTCTTTATTCTTTTGAATTGGTTGAAAGCAAAAGTTATTTCAATCTCACAAAAATATTCGTTTTAAGGTTATTGAAAATGCTGGCTAATCAAACATAGAGCTCGCGGACTAAGGTTGAACAGAAGTCTTGCATCACATCTTTGGTGGCAGAGAAGTACAAACTATTTTCACAAGAATATGGGATGTGAATGGTGAAGCATGTTTTTGTCATAAATGTATACAAATGGGCTAAACTTGGGTTTGCCACAACAAGCCTGAATAGAAAAGACAGTCCATGGAGCGGAAACACACTGATTCTCCGGTAAATAAAACGTTCTTGGTGCAATGGTCTGTAAAGAAGGTAATGCTGACAGTTTCTTTAACATAAAAGAATGCATAATACAGAAGAAACTGTAAGCATTGCTACCTAACGCCAACTCCTTGTGTGTGTGTGTGTGTGTGTGTATGTGTGTGTGCGTGTGTGTGTGTGTGTGTGCCTTCCAAAATGATCTTTTACATTTTTTTGTTTTTTTTAAATATAAATTAAAATATAAACTTTGCGCACAGCTTAGCATATTTTAAGATAAAATAGTGATGGTTTGGTTGGATTAGTTTTTATGGCATATCAACCCTTTTAAATTATTAAATGCCAAATCCTCTTTATACATATTATATATGATTTGTAATCACATAATCTTTAGTTAGCATCTTTAAACGAGCCTGAGGTCGTACGTTTGCGTTAAGTAAAGTAGTTATACATGTATTTGTAAGTCAATAGTTTGTCGGTAATCTTATTTTTAAATGAGTCAGAGTTCATTTCATAGCATACAGTTGAATGGTTATACATATGATTTGTAAGTCAATAGTTTGTAGGTAATCTTATTTTCAAATGAGTCAGAGCTCATTTCATAGCATACAGTTGAATGGTTATACATATGATTTGTAAGTCAATAGTTTGTAGGTAATCTTATTTTCAAATGAGTCAGAGCTCATTTCATAGCATACAGTTGAATGGTTATACATATGATTTGCAAGTCAATAGTTTGTAGGTAATCTTATTTTTAAATGAGTCAGAGCTAATTTGTATGCACACAAGTATTGCTATTGTTTGCACACAGATAAATGGTTCAAAATATTCAAAAAGGAATATTTCTACATAGTATCAATCATTTGTTTGCTCTCACTCAAATGGTTTCAAATACTACTATTTAACATAAATAGTTTTATTTGCACACAGTTAAATGGTCCGAAGCATCGCTATGTAATGCAAACAATTCAATTTAGGCACACAGAAGAAGAGTTTTATGTATTGCTAATCAACACCGATATTTTTATTCAGCATTACTCATTCGTTAACACACACTTGCATGGTTCGAATATTATTATGTATCAGTAACAATTCAATTAAACATTAGGGTGTCCTCGTGGTGTAATGGTTAAAGCGATGGACTACGGAATCGTAGTACGCGAGTTCGTACTCCAGTAGCGCTATTACATTCACTTTCGGGCAAATACCCTTAGGAAAGGTATGAACCCCCTTATCCTCCCAGCTATGGGTTAAATAGTACCACTACTGTTCTTCTAGGCTTTGGCATTAAATAACCTAAAAGAGTTGATATGCCATTAAACAAAGAAACCAAACCAAACATCAGACATTTGTTTACACACGGTAAAATGGTCAAATAGTTCTATTTCTAACAATTCAATTGAACGTTAGTCATTTGTTTTCGCGCAGTTTGAATGTCAAACAGTTCTATTTGACGACCCATAGATGGAACCATATCAATTCCTACCACTCCGAGTCAGAGTCGACCTGGGGGCAAGGGCAATGAAATGGTACTCCATATTCCCTAAAGCTCCAAATTGGGAGCCTTGTCATATGTTCGTTTCATGTCATATCCAGGACACTCGTTGGGGATGGGGTCTTACTCTTCTGCAGAGATACAATCATTGTATTCTGCAGCCCCTTCCCCAGCCGACTGGTCTAAAAATGGCGATAATCTGTGGACATCTAGACTATCGTTTAAATTATTTGTCGAAATTTCTTAGATGAAGTTTGATAATTTTCATCAATAAGTGTATTCGGACTATTGCTTCATCTTTATTGTTATATTCACAACGTTTCGACCGATACATCCTTCGGCCTTCTTCAGGTGTTTCTTGCCGAACTCAGGGGCTTACACGGAACTTCGAGCTGAACCCTTTATTTAATCGGGGTAGATTGTTCCATTATCGGGTAGACGTGTTAAGCTGTACTCGGTTATGATGAACGGAATTAGAACCATCTACCTGCGCGGATTAAATTAAGGGTACGTTTCGAAGTCCTGTGTGGGCTCCCGAGTTTGACAAGAGACACCAGTAAAAGGCCGAAGAACGCATCAGCCGAAACCTTGTGAATATTACAATAAAGATGGAGACAATAGTCTGAATAGACGAAATGATAAAAATATTGTTTACAAACCAATATATCAGGACCCAGACGGCTGGGGCTACAGAATACACAGATTGCATCTTTACAGAGCGGTAAGACGACTCCCTTAACGAATGTCCTGTATATGACACTAAACAATATCATAACGTGTCTTCAGTAATGTTGGAGATTTGGGGAATGCGGACTACTACTTCATTGCCATTACTTTCAGTTTCACTACAGCCCGGAGTGGTAACATCTGATAGGGTCATATTTATGGATCAAATAGAACTGTTTTACGTTTAAATAGTGTACCTATACTAAACTGAATTGCTTGTAATAGAACTGTCTTTACATTTAACTGTATAAGCAAAAAAAAAACCAAAAAAAAAAACCAGTATACTTATGCTAAACTGAATTGTATGAAATAGAACTGTTTGATCCTTTAACGAATGACTGATATTTAATTGAATGGTTAGTGTTACATAGCAATACTTAAAAAACACTAAACTGTAGTATTAGTTAGAAATAAGTGAAACCATTAAACTGTAGGAAAAATTAGCTCAGGATAGTTTAAAGATGTTATCTACAAATGTTATATGATTAAGGAATGATTTTTTTATATTATTCATTTTTCGTTAATTATATTTTATCATTCAGTTTTGTAAGGCATTGAACTATTCGAGTCATTGGGTGCAGTTTTACGCTCTCTTGCAAAGGATATGACAATCACCGTTTTTCATAATAAACCCCAGAGAGGAAATGGGGTGGGTTGTAGATGAAATCACGCCCAGAAGAGATGGTCCTGAGAATTTGAGGATTTTGAAAAGACGTCAGTTAAGATTGGACCATTGAGGCGAGAGTTGCGTATTCGGCCGCGAAGAGTTGGATTTTGACCATTGAAAGTTGTAGTTGGGTTTTTCGGATCTCTACCGACAGAGATTTTAAACATCACTAGATGCGCTGCGCGTTGGGGTGGAGTCAGCATAGTCAGAATTGTGTTTCTCTCCTCGTGTCACCGTAGACCGAACTCAGAAATTAATAAACCCGTTCGTACCTGAAACGACAGAGTCCGCCTGTGTTTTGTATTTGTGTATGTATTGTATTACTTTTGTGATTGATCTCATCACGGTATCATCATGATTTCATGCCGCCAACACGGATATCCCTGTCCCTCTCTCACCACTTCTCCCTATCGCGCATCGCCTCTGGCAGGTCTTCAGGGCTACATGCCGTATCCTCACAGAGCTGTTGTATGTATGTTCGAGCTGGTCGTCCTGCTTTTTCTCGGCTATATGAAGGGGTCTATAGGAGTACATCACTTATGAGCTCGTCCTTGCTTCTCCAGCAGTGTCCTGCATGTCTGGTTCGTCTAACTTGGATAGTTTTCGTGATGGGAGGTAGGTGGCCGTATAGTTATGCTTTGTGGGGTGTTGCCGCCAGGATTTGTTCAATATTGCTCGCAGCATTCTTGTGTAATTGCCGTCTAGCTTTTTCTCCAGCCGTTTTGTTAGCGTCCAAGTAGTGTATCCATATAGCAGTATCAACACGACCGCTGCCTGGAAGAAACTGCGTTTCATTTTATCGGTCAGGTCTGACTTCCATATGATCAATAGCTTATTGATAGCTGTCCATGCCTTCGTTAGCCGCGTGTCGATGTCTTTTTCGGTTGATGAGACACTGTTTCCTAGGTAGGTGAACTTGTCTTCCAGTTTCAGAGAGGTTCCGTCTAGTGTGGAAATGTCACCTGTTTGATTAAATCACATGTATTCCGTTTTGTGTGCATTGACATAGAGGCCAATGCCTTCAGCGGCTTGTTCCAAACTATTCAGAAGTGTTTCGGCTTTGTTGGGTGTATTTGCCAGAATCGCTATGTCATCGGTGCAGTCGGCGTCGGTAACAACACAAAATGTGTTTAGAGCTCATATATTTGATATATATGTATAAAAAGGATTTGGCATTAGATAACCTCCAAGGGTTCCTATGCCATAAAACTAAACCAAACCAAACTAATATATCGTCTTCGTGAATTAGTACCAATTTTCTTTGTTTTTGAGCAACAGATTTTGCAAGATACAGGTATGCGCAAGTGTTGCCTTTTCAACCCAGATCAAGCTCTACGTTACTTTCTCTTTTTTTCTTTAATGGATTATTCGTCAAAAGGATTAGGTTTTATGATATGGAGAAGATAAAAGGAAATACAAAGACGCAGCATCTCATCATCTCCAAAGACGAGTTTCAGAAATTCTTTGACTTATGTAAAAGTAAGTAAAGTTAGCGACCATAGTCGAGGGTGACCCGAAGGCTCCCTTTTCGATAGCTACTACACCAAGGTGTAGGGGAGGGCGCTACTCCATTCCCAGGATTGCTCCACTTTACCCTTGAACCGTACCTTATAATGCTGAGTGTTAAGCAAGGTGGTATCAAGTACCATTTTTAAAGTCTTTGGTATGACTCGACCTGGGATTGAACCCAGGTCTCCCGGGCCATTGGCGAACACTCTAACCGCTGGGCCAATGTCCCGGTCACTAAAATATGTGTTGGGGTTTTTTGAAGAAAATTAACGTTTCATTTCTTTTTCATTTTGCCTTACTTTGCATAACTTTAGTTTTCAGGTAAATATATATATATATATATATATATATATATATGTGTGTGTGTGTGTGTGTGGCAGAAAGACCTATTACCCGTTTGAATTGAATTAAGGTAAGTGGTAATTGTTGCACAATCTGATTTGTACCTTATAACTTTTTTTCAGATCCGATCAGTTACAATCATATCTTGGACTAGTGCACACTGTGCATTTGCTGTTGAAATGTTTTTGAAGACTGATGAATCAGTAATTGCTACGCAGAGAGATTTTTGTTTGTTGGTTTGGGTTATGTTTTATAAGCATATCAACCTTTGTGAGTCATTTAATACCAAATCCTTTTAAAATATATATATATATATATATATATATATATATATATATATATAATTAACACTAACTACAAGCACCATGATTCAGACTTCCACAAGGGATTCTTACTAGGCATTATCGTCGCTTCCACTAATTGTCATTCCGATGAACTAACCCTACCAAACAGATACATAACTGCCTTAAAATCTCTCTCTTCTAACCACAATGTCGTTATTTCACCTTCTGACAAAGGTGGAGGTGTTGTTATTATGGATTCCACAGTCTACAACCAAAAATTTATGGATCTACTTAATGATAACAACACTTATGAACAGATATCCCTATAAACAATTACAAATAATATTAACGACTTTAACAAATCCTACAAAAAACTAATCTCCAATGAAGATCAATCTTGGTCTTCATTGATCAATTACCACCCCATAATCCCTAAAATTTACGGTCTTCCCAAAACCCATAAGCCTGACATTCCTCTAAGACCCATCATTTCTGGTATAGGATCTGCCCCCCATAATATCACTAAACTTCTAGCCAAATTATTTTCCCCTCTATTAGGTACCATCAGTAACGCACACCAAAAAAATTCCGGATCACTGCTCAACAAACTAACTGACACTGATATGCACAACAAATATTTACCTAGTCTAGACATCAAATCCTTATACACCAATATACCAGTTGATAAATGCATTGAACGCCTGCATAATTACCTTCGAAAATCTAATACTACATTTCCTCTACCTATCTCTAAATTGATTAAGATTTGTACCTTATGTACCTAACATTGCTACTTCGAAAACAACACATTTTATGAACAAAAATTTGGTTTACCAATGGGATCTCCGCTTAGCGGAGTTCTTGCTTGCATTTATCTAGAATTCTTAGAATCTGGCCCCTTTAAATATATTATATCCAACACTCCACATTACTTCAGATATATTGACGACATCTATCCACATGATCTTAATTTACATAGCATCACTGATAAACTGAACAATGTCGAACCTTCCTTAAAGTTCACATATGAACTTGAATACAACTACACCCTACCTTTTCTGGACATTTTACTTATTAAGAATATCAACAATCTAGAATTCAAGGTTTATCGTAAACCCACTTGTAAAAACGACCACATTCACTTTTATTCACACCACAACAACAATACTAAAAGTGGTATCATCATAGGTTTTTACCTCAGAGCTCTGCGCATTTGGTCCTCGAAATATCTAAACGATGAATTTATCCATATAGAAAACTCCTTCCTTAACCCTCAGTACCCCAAATCCTTTATAAATTTTGCTTAATCTAAAGCCCTCAAAATCCGCAACAAGAACAAATCTCAAATTAATGCCTACTCAATATCTGATAAAACTAGTTCCCCCCATAGATATATAACTTTACCTAACAATTCCTCTTCTCACAGCATAACAAACAACTTAAATAAACTCAATATCAAAACTACTTTTCTACCTTCTAAAACAATCCGCGAATTAGTACACTCCAGCCCTCAACGTAACATATTTTCTGACGCCGGTGTTTATTGCATCCCTTGTAAGGATTGTAAACTTAAATACATCGACG